>JAEIFJ010000319.1:0-24311 GCA_018903435.1 Leucophenga varia | reverse complement strand
GCTTTTACAAAATTTTTGTATTAAAAATATTATCAATTTCAAATGCAACTCTTATAGCTCTTCCTCCCTCCTCTCTCTCTCTCTCTCTTTCTCCTGCACTCTTCATCAATCGCTTCAATTTACTGAATTTGACAGGAAAAATGGTCAAAACTGCGTGTTTTGGTTTGTCAAGTATTTTCCAATCAAATAAAAGATTCGGAGGAGAAGGAGAAAATTTGTGTTTGATAATAAAATGCGACTGACTAAACAAAGATTCCTAATTCCATCATTGACACATTTCGCATACGAAATGCAAATTCTGACAAAGAACAAAAAAATAAAAATAAATAAAAAAAAAAAAAAAAAGAAATCTTAAAATAAAACAAACAACGTCAGAGCAACTTGACAATACTACTCGATAAATTCTCGTAACTTGTAAGAAAAATAAAAAAAAAGGAAGCATTGCAGAAGACTGTGTGAAAATTTCTTTATTTTTTGGTCAATTCGAATGAAGTCAGTGAAGTGTCAGTAGTAGTCATAGACAAAGTCACTTGTAAAACACCCACGATTCAGTACAACAGGCAGCTGCTGCCGTTCCTGCTGCTGCTGCCGCTGTTAGATCTTTGGTCCAGAGCGAGTTGGACAGTAAACGATTTGAAATGAATGTGCGGGAATTCCAACGGTGACAGTATTGTGTCCTCATTCGTAGACAAGCGAAATATGTGGCCAAGACATCACAGAAGATACTACTTAAAACAACGAACAGCGAACTGAGTTTAACCCTAGGAATTGTGTAAGAGATTGAAGTGAAGTGGAATGGCATGGGCATGGGTATGAGTATGGGTGACTGGGGACTGCTGGGCTTGTCAGAAGCGTTGGCGGTATCAGTATCGATATCGCATATTGCTGTGTTGCGTTTGCTTGCTATTTTCTGTTGGCTTTGAGTCGTTTGCATGTTAGTTTCAACTATTTTATTGCTCTCAACCTCTTTGCTGTCCTTCACTAGTTTTTTTCTTTTTTGCTTTCTGATTGCCACGCTTTGACAGGAAATTTTTTATTGTTGCCGCTTGTTTTGTTTGACAATCCATAGAAAATGTATTGGAAACATAATAGAACATACATATACGAGTATGTGAGTCGTATACATTTATTTTGTAGTTGTTAAGTATTTAGAGTGAAACAAATAGTCGCCACATTTGAATTTTATTGACTTACATGTCAATGTTTCTTTTAAGCCGTGAAGATGTCCAAACCTATTGCTACTCTTCTTGTTGTTGTGTTGTGGAGATGGGAGATGAGAGTAAGGATGTAAATTTTATCCGTCAAATTATTCTCGCAATAAAAAGGAGTGTTTTAAGGAAGAATTTAACTCATCAGCCATGACAAGAGTTTCTGAGATTTTGGGGAGGCGGGAGTTGGGGGGGTTTCTTTTTGCTCGTAAAGAACAAAAAATAAAATTTAGAAAAACTTTTTGCTCATTATAGAATAAAAACAACATTAAAGAAACGAAATCACTAATGTATACTCCAGGGTATAAACTGAGCAAGGGGCAACCAAGAACAGAATCTTCAACCAACGAGACTCTCACAAGTGCAAAATGTTATTAATACTGTTTCTATGTAAAACTCTATATTAACTCTTCTTTCCTGCGTTATCCTTAGATAACCGACTTCAAAAGAGAGACCCTTGAACAAAGGTCTGGTTAACTCTTTTTGTGATAAATACTGAGTTCCTCTTAGATTGCTCACCCACAATCGTTGGGCAGACACAGACCCAGTGCCGTCACACCAGTAGAAGCAGGACAACCATTTCAAATAGTGAGATTTAACAAGGAAAAATATTGGGAAGAAGTACATAGGACTGCGAAAGCATGCCCGTCTACACTAGGAAAAGAGGGAAAATGCTCGTATCCGTAGTTTTTCTTTTGAATCTGCTGTATTAAAGAGGACCCATTAGGACTCTTTAGATTAATCGATTAATCAAGCATCGATTAATCAAGCATCGATTGATCAACCATCATTTATGGGATCATCAGACGCAGAGAACTAACCATGGGAATGAGTGATACCAAAAAAAAAAAGAGGTGTTTACTAGTTATTCTAAGTCTTATTATAATTAAAATTTTTTGGATAATCTGTTTATCGTTTAATCAACAATAATCAATTTTATTTAATAATCATCGACAATCGATTATCTCTGTTGCAATCGGGGCTTGCCCCACGGTCTTTCAATTTGAGATATTTACCATCGAAATCTTCGCCTATCCCCTTTTGACTCATGGTTCACTTTTTTTTTTTTTTTTTTTTTTTTTTTTTTTTTTTTTTTTTTTTTTTACCTTTTCATCAAAGTAAGTTCTCCAGTGCTATGATGCACTTCAACAACCTCTTCCAGGGTCGTCAAGATACTATCTGCTGGGTCACTGAACAGGGGGTTTGAACGACAACGAAGCCCCTGACGAACACGCCAGATTTGGCTTCTCCTTTCCTTTATTTGCCCGGAGACTTTCTGCGGGCTCAGCTGGGCGTCAGTCTTACGCATAATCGATAGGTTCTTTAGCAGAATCTCTTCTGACAATATTGGGTTCAATACCCAAAGCCAACGGCAAGCTAAGCAATTGGTTCGCCCTATCTGCCCAAAAGATAAAGTATATCTCACTCGTCATGTCCTCAGGTTGCTATCTGGCTACCCCACCGGTCATAACAGATTGAGATATCATCTTAACGAAATTGGCCTGTCCCCAGAGTCAGTGTCTAGACTCTGCTTGAGGACGATGAAACTAGCACACACATTCTCTGTGAATGTCCAGCTTGACCCGGCTTCAGATTCATTCTGTTTAATCGGTATATTTATTTCTATCGATCAAATCAGGGTCGCCGCGACTAGGGATTGGCTTTTCCTCTGAGGAGGGACTCTCTGTCCATAAACCTTACCATTTCCAAATGCCGGGCTTGAGTTCAACAGACTCCCTAGAGTCGCAGTACCTTTTAATCTCCAGTTGTCGGAGTGCCTTCCATGCTCCCACTATACTCTGTGCTAACGATGGGAACTTGTGGTGATCATACTTATTGCTTGCCTCGCGGCCTCGTCAGACCTTTTATGGTTACGGTTATCATTGGAAGAAACTTCATAGCGATATTATCTCTCGACTTTGAGAAACAATGTATCTGATCGACTCGCATTATTGAGCTTATAATTCCAAAACCATTCACCAACAATAAATACGTTTTATAATTGCTATCATTAGTTAATTAAACAATTAATATTGGCTTATCTTTTCAGTATTTTCATATAATTAAATCTTATTTGTAAATTGAAAAATATATATGCGAGATATTCTATACAAAATCATAAAAACTACTCACACTATGAAGACAAGTAATAGACAGACAGACATATAGAGAGACAGCAGAACGGAGCCAATCATTTGTAGAAATAAACACTTGTGCGCCTCTAAAATAGATAAAAATATCTACACTTCAATAAACATGAACATCATCGACAACATGAAGCAAAAATTGTAGTAAACTGCAAACGAGCGAGAAAAATGTGCTAAAAATTGCACAGAAATGTGATCATAAAGCATTCGCTATTAATGACAAAACACACACGCATACACAAGCAGAGGGACAGACACAGAAAATATAGACAGATATATAGAGAGACAGATAGACAGAAAGACAGAAAGACAGGCGGGTCGACAGATACATCCCATTGTCAATATCTTTAACGGCGCCCGCGCACTTTCCCATGAGCATCATTGATTCGGGCCGAATGCGCCAAAATCAAATTCAAATTTCCCAAAACGTATAAACGTGCTCAACTGAAGAATTAGGAGGAGGAGGAGGAGCGTTGTTGGCGAAAGGGTAGGCATATAACAGTCGAATGAATGTGTTTTTACAATGAGCTGCTTAGATACATTATTGCAATGTATTGCAGCAATGCAATGCAATGCAGTGTTTGTGTGTTGAGGTAAAACGAAAAAAACTGTGGGTGGAGACGATTGCGGTACAATTGGGAATGATGGCATCCGCCATCGTTGCGACGCAACACAAGACACTCGTACATCCGCAAATTTATCGACAAACATTTGGACAGACAAAACGACAGGCGAACTACAACTAGTCAAGATACTCAGATACTCATTGCCATTGCAATGTGGCAGCGGCTTGACACTAGCCTAGCAATGAAGATACTTGCTGCTGCTGTGCTTCCTTTTCAATTATGAAGTGTTGCAAAGAAATAAATATGTGCGTAACAAAAACAAAAAAATAGTCTGATTCAAAATTCGAATTGATGAACATGATGTGGAAAAAATCTTAGGGAATAAATATTTGCAACGAGGGTTGTGTAAAAAGAAATCCAAAACAAATAAATATTATATTTTAAAATGGTGCAACAATTTTGTTACTCTCAGCAAAATATGCCTATGATAGTCATAATGAAATATTCCAATATTGGTAGGACCGATACAAAACTTACACCAATTTTTAAAGATTTTGTATGATAATCCAAAATAAAAAAGGATGATACTCAGAAAAGACATAACTTAAGGTATACAAACATTGGGTACAGTGTATCTTGCAGTCGACTTTTTTTTCTATCTCCTGTTTATACTGCTGTTAACATAAAAATTTTGAAAATTAAAATGTACTCATGTTCCAATTTATCTCTGTCAAGGGATTTAAGGATCATGTATTTTAAAATGTTGTCATTTTTGAAACTGGACTTTTCATGATAGCTGGGACTATTTCTGGGATTTTTTAGGGCGCAGAAGTCTACTGTTCTTGATACTAAGATTGATTGTTCTTGATACAAAGACATATACTTTATAAAGCGAACTATTGGTTATGATACAAATAACGATTGTTCTTGATACAAAGAACGACTGTTCTTGATAAAAAGATCTATTGTTCTTGATGAAAGGAACGATTGTTCCTGATAGGTTAAATAAGATAATTTTAGAAGGCCAATGCGAATCCTCACGACGTCACCTAGGTCAGATAGGTCCATTGTGATATCATATGATCCCTCATGTATTTTTTCCTACTGGAACCAGTCTCGATTTCCTTATGAAGGCAACTACTGCACCAATCTTGACTGATGCAATTTCCGCCAGACTATCGAGAAACGGCCTACCAAGTCCGGTAAACCTTACTCTCCCAAGTACTGGGCAGTGGAAGAGAAAATGTTCTACTGTCTCCTCCTCTTCCCTCGTTTCTTCAGCTCCTACAGAAGTCCACCCCTAGTCGGACGGAATGGCAACCAGGCAGTGTTCCCCAAGAGCTCCAACCATCATGGATAGTGTCTGTTTAGTATGGCGCATGAGTTGGGCTGTTAGTTAACTGTTGTATTCTTGCCACGTAAGTTTCGAGATATTACATTTGGGATTTGTGGTGCACCTTATCTCTGCAAGTCTTATTATTTCCTCTTTCACTCGCAGCTTCAGAGAGGCCATGGGAATTCCTGTCGAACTACTTCCTGGAGGAACAACGGAATTTAACCTTCTCGGCCTGTCCAAAATATCTGGTGACCAGGAACCCATTGCGTAGCCATCTCGTTGAGATAGTTTAAGATGTGTTATTATTAGAGTCAAGTGCTTTTAAGGCAGCTTGACTATCCAAGATGTGTACTATTTGCCTACTAGCTGAGTGGTGCCCTAGATAATGCATGGATTCGTGTTAAGCGATCATTTCAGCTTGAAAAACGCTGCATTGATCGGGAAGTCTAAAAGATTCTTTAATCTCAGGTCCGGGAAAGATACCTCCTCCAATCTTTCCTTCGAGTTTGGACGCAGCTTTATAGATATTTATGGCGTTGATTTCATAATAGGGTAGGTCTCCCCATTGTGCTCTTGTCGGGATACACATTCTAAACTTTTACCAAATTATGGGTATGATGTACAGTAATCTGTGGCTGGTGGCGAGGGCACTAGGCGGTTGAGTTTCTTCAAGTGTCCTTAGGTGCAAATGAGCCAGCCTGATGTCTCCCCTTACTCTCACAGCAGTGTTCGCTGCCAGTTCTTTGGCTATGAGATCTAGGGACGTAGGGCACCACTTATGCATACCTCCGCACTCCTTTGAACTTTGTGTAAACGTTTTCGGTTGCTCACTTTATCAAGAGCTGGCCACCAAACGCATACTCCATACAGAAGTATTGATCGTACCATAGCCGTGTACAGCCAGTGTACATTGCAACGTGAACCATTTGCGAATGGCTTTTTAAAAGTGAAGAGCGCCATGTTGCCTTTCTTGAAACGTTCGTCTAAGTTGTCCAGTTTAGCTTTTTTATCTAGGATAACACCTAAATATTTAGCGCTGTCACTGAAAGTTAGGGAGTTGTTGTTTAGTTTAGGTGGAACCAGGGTCGAAATTCTTCTTTATACTAAGAGCAATGTATCTTGGTACAAAGAACGATTGTTCTTGATACCAAGAAGGGGGTGATTTTAATACAAAATCGGTTATTCTTTAAAGAAATTAGAACTGTTCTTGATACAAAGAGCGAATTTTTTACAAGAACGATTGTACAAAATTCAGCACCAATGTTCTCATATTTGTATAATTTTCTATGTTCATTTTAAAGTTTTGAAATATGTTTACAAGGAATCTATTAATACATCAATACAAAATTTAAAAAAATTTCTTGTATTCGTTTTTTTTTAAGTCATCTTCACTTAGTCTTAACTCATTTAAATTTAAAAAAAAATTTAAAATGCATTCTAAAAGGCATAATCGACTATGATTTTGTAAAAATCTTTAAAAATTCTTTAAAATGAAATTCCAATTAGAAATAGAAAAAAAAAAACAAGAACAAGAAAAAAACAACTCTAATCAATTTCCAAGTATATATTTTAAAATCTATCAAAAGAAATTTAATGCCATGATTTACTCGATGTCAAGAATATCAAGTTGCAAACAGGACTATAAAAAAAAAAAAAATGAAAAACAAAAAGAAGAAGAAATGAATAGCGACGAAGTAGAAGAAGAAGACATACGACAGTGACAACAATAACAACAAAAACAACAGAAACAACAACAACAACATCAGATGACACTGACAAGAACTTCACTTACTATGTGAATAGAAAGAGATAAAAAGATATAAAAAAAAAAGTGTAAAAGAGCAAACGAATATCTCTCTACTTCCTGTACTCAAGTAGCAGCAACGCATCAGTTGAACTTTTTCTATATATTCTAAAGGACATTTATTGTATACATGTATATGTATAAGTATGTGTGTGTGGGTGTATTTGTATGCAGTGGACACTATTTGTATTTCCCCGAAAAATTTTTGTAAAACTTAAAAGTTTTGATGGAAAAATGAAATAAATAGTGACATTTCACTAAAAGTAAAGAAATTATAAAGTGTCACCAGGGATGATAAGGGGCTACAACAACACCAAAACATGAACATCAACTGACAGCAGCAACAACAACATACACAACAACAACAACATCAATAGCATCAGCAGAGACTCTGACTATAATAAGAAGAACATGGAATATGCAGCAAGTAAACTGTTGCAGGACAATCAGCAGAACAAAAAACAAGCAAAATATTTAGTAACATAAAAAAAATAGTACAAAAATTTATAAGAGCAAAAATAAGTGTTGCCAGATTTATGCTTAAATTTATACAAATTATGCACGATCAACCTACGAGCAAACATATTCAGTACGAATACGGCAATGCTATGCTTTAAAGATCGTTCACGTCGAAACTGATTAAGTGATTAATTTTAATTAGTTCAACAAAATTAAGAAATCCGTTTAAAAATTTTACTTTTTTATTTTTTATTATAGTATTTATTTTTATTTTACCCAAATATTTTTGTTTATATTTTCTGAATTTTTTTTACCATTTCATATCTTTTCCAAGTTAACTTTAACTTTTTCACATATTCTCAAAGGACATCAAAAATATAAAATACAAAACATTCGCTTTATTCACATTTCGTGTGCTTCGTTTTTTTTTTGTTTTTCTCTCTTCAAGTTTACTTTCCATCATTATTTAGCACAAAGACAAACCACAAGAGAACGTTCAGTGTTGGTCATTATGATGACAAAAAAAAAAAAAAAAAAAACAAAAAAATGAAAGGGAAAAGGGTAGAAATCGTAGTGTAGAGTTTAAGGAATTGGCATGTGGATTTAATGCATAAAATGAGTTGTAGGAGATTTCAACGGGAGATGTATACCAAGCAGCGTCACATTTTTAGTGTCCAAAGTTGACATATTTGGACTGCTTTGCTAAAGTTGTGAATTTGTTGTATATTTACACTAAAAAAATATTAAATAACTTTGACAAAAAGATCAATCGCTGCAGAAATCAATACAAAATCGATTAATCGATAATAATTAATAATAATTGATAATCGATTATAACTGATAATCGATTATTGATAATCGATAATTATTGAAAATCGATAATAATTCATGATCGATAAAAATTGATAATCGATAATAATTGTTAATCGATAATAATTGATAATCGATAAAATTTTTATAATCGATAATAATTGAAATCGATAATAAATGTTAATCGATAATAATTTGATAAACGATAATATTTGGTAATCGGTAATAATTGATAATCGAGAGTAATTGTTATTCTATAATAATTGATAATTGACAATAAATTGTTAATCGATAACAATTGATAATCGATAATATTTGGTATTCGAAAATAATTGATAATCGATAGTCATTGTTACTCGATAGTCATTTTTAATTGATAATAATTAATTATTTCAAACATTAACATTGTGTAATCGATTATAATCCATAAAAATTAATAAGCGATAACAATTGAAAATCAATAATTATTGATAATCGAGAATAATTGTTAATTGAGAATAATTGATAATCGATAATAATTGAAAATCTAAAATAATTGATAATCGATAATAATTGAAAATAATTGATAATTAATAATAATTGAAAAAAAATGATTCTAAAAAGAATTTTTCCGTAGATTACGCATATGAAATCGAAGTTTTTCTATCATGTCTCAATTTCCTCTAAATGGATCAAAATCGTAAGAAATCGCTTGTTTTTGTAGTTTTTGAACCAATGCGATGTGATACAAACCTGTAAAATAATTCAAACGAATTTAAACTATTTTGTCCAAAAAATAATAACCGATTTCAGATTCCTAAACTACGGAAAAAAATTCTTTAACAATCAGATGGACATTATTTTGTCGAACTGTGTAATCGATAATAATTTATAATCGACAATAATTGATAATCGATAATAATTAATAATCGAAAATAATTAAATATATCAAACATTATAATAGGAATATGTAAGGAACATTACCCTTTAAAAAAATATTTGTAAGACAAACGTTTTATGAAGCCAATTTATCGAAAAATATCGATTATTTTACATAATAAAATAAAATATTGTATAAATTAATAACTCAAATAAAAATGTTATAAGTTTTTACTTAATTTGTTACTTAAACTTAATTTTGTTGTTTTCTTTATTATAAGTAACGGGTATTATCAGTTTGTCAAAAAGGTTTATGACTCACTAACCCTATTAAATATCTATATGCTCAACGAGACAAGTTGATCGCTTCATCCATGTGTCTGTTGCAATAAGGTTTTCCGCTTTGTAGTTAAGATATAAGCTTATCTTGGCTCAAAATTCTTTGAATGTCAATACCAAAGTGCCATGCCAATTTTTAGGGAATCTTCATATACAAACCGAACAGCCCATTTCCAAATTTTTAAATGAAAAATATTATTATTTTCTATTTTTTTAATAGCAACATAGTGTGAATATTTTTGTTACATCTGGTTTTTTAAAACCCGACCATTACCTACGCTATAATAATATTTTTTTTATGTAAGTTCCTTGAAGTTTTGTGTGACGAGTATTTGAGCTTTGGTTCCACCGAAATTAAAATATTGGCTTGTGTTTTTGTTTTGTTTTAAACACCACAAAAACAAAAAAAAAAAAAGGGAAATAAGAACTCATACCACCCGGAAAATGACGTTGACATGGCCCATTATTTTGATATGAGTTCTTTCGTAAGTCTCACAAGCGAGTGGGTTGCAATGAAAAAAGAACAACAAAAATAATAAGAATAACGAAGAATGTTCCCACAATGCCTCACATCATCATGAATCACATATAACGCGCATATGACATTTTTCACTTAAGCTGGCAGTCATGTCATACGCTTCTAGCAGTTTGACGACCTCCATAAAGTTCTGAAGCGTTTCACGCCTTACCTATACTAGACAGTTTCGTCTCGTCTGGTCTGGTCTGGTCAGTTCAGGTCAGTTTATGTTGTTTATGGCGCGCTCAGTCAACTGTCATTCAAAGTGGAACGTTTATCGTTATTAAAAAATTACTTAAAAAATAAATTCAAAAGTTTTTCTTCATTTTTATATATTTTATTTTTTTATTTTATTTGCTATCGGACATGTGGAAAAAAAAAACTGCTTTTTGTGGTGTTTGTAAAGTTTATTATAAGTAGGGAGGGGGGTTGAACAAAAGAATGAAGCAGCATATGAAGTAGTTACTGCAGACACACACAAGACACGTCACAAGTTTGTAGTGACTTTTGACAGTTTCGGCCACACTTCGTATAGAAGTTTATAGCATCTACTGATGCAGGAGTTGTCTTACTACATACATCTATGAAAAGAAAAAATATTATATATATTTTTTAACAAACTAGACATATTCCAGAGATCTACTGACAACACAACTAAATCCCAAACGTTCGAATTTTTACAGGACAGCGCATTCAAGTCAAGTGAGGAGTCGTCGTTCGCTGTTGCATATGTGTTTGGTTTGTGTCTTGGGAACATGTTGTTGCCACACAGCTATGAAGTTCGTCACTTTATTTTTTGACAGTAAAAAAAAAAAAAAAAATTTAAACTAAAAGTTCTCAAAAATTTTGTTGACAACAAAAAAAGAAAAATAATGTACCCCAGCCGCTGAAAATCAAACTGTGGCCCTGTATGGACGATGCAACTGTGTCACCTGCCCACTTAGGCTGCTTACTCGTAACTTGTTCATTGATTACTTTCGACCATTTGCAGTGCTCCATTTGCCGCCCACTTCTTTGTGTGTATGTGTGTTTGTGTATTTGTGTTGATGATGATTTTGTGGTCACTTGTGTTAATCCTTAGAGACATGTGTCGAACATGAATTTTGTTCGCTTCGCATATAAATAATAATTTTGGGCACAGATGTGGGCAATATTGCCGTAGACAACTTGTCGATCTTTATAATGTTGTAATTGAAAAGCATACATTTTGAATTTCTTTTATTTTTTTACTTTTACTGTTACTAAGAAATTTAAGGAGAAAACGGCTCCACGTTTCAAAAAAAAAAAAAAACAAATAGTGCCGGTACAGATAATCTCGAACGATATTTTTATAAACTGCAAAAGTAAAAAAATTACTTTGAAGTCTCGACTGCGAGATACCTCTGTATTCAATATAAACGGTATCCCAGAATTAACGCAAGATTTGCAATAAAGTGCTGGCAACCCTAACAAAATTCTGTCGTGTTCTATCGTGTTACGCTTTATATCTACTTGACCTAAACTTTTCAGCTGTTAAATTGTTAATTTTCAGAGTTGCCAGCACTTTACTGCAAATACTTCGTTCATTCTGGGACTCCCTTTATGTATAAGAACCTTAAAGTTATTTTCTTGGTAACATATTTTGTTGTCTATTAGTGTATCTAGTTTTATATGTTCCCAAAAAAATTTATACTTTACAAAAAGTTAAAAATCAGAGCTTTTTCTGCCAGCCTAAACCATAAAAGGTATTAAAGGTATTATTGAAAAAGTTTCACCACAGATCTAGTACATGATGAAGGTGAATACTAAGATGGGATTTTGGGATACCTTTCACTAATGGGGTCCCTAAAACTAGAATACGGAATTCAGCCATATCCTTGGAATTTGGGTCGAATATGCGACTGTTGGAATCGTGGAAGAACGTTACAAAATGTTTTTGAGTGTTTCACGATTTTTCGAAATTTAAATACTTGATCCTTTTTTTAAGGGGTGGAAAATGACATGACTCATAAAATTACAAATTCAGATAAAGAACTAAAATAGATTTGACGAGTTTAACGATTTTTCCATATTTTAACTTTGGAACTTTAAATTTGGAAAATTTATATCAAGCGCTATCGGACATGTGTGGAAAACCGGAAACCGGAAAAGACATACCTCTAAGATGGCAAGGCCTATTTATTACCTTAAAATAAGGCTCATTTAAAAGGTATTTAAAAAAATATTTCAAACGTATTTAACCGTTTTCCAAAATTTGGACCTGGGACCCATTGGTGGAGCCAAAATAGATCACCACCGATATGACACTGATCAGAACACTATAACGTATAGCTTATACAAACTTATCTCTTATTTTATGATATTTTGAATAAAACTATTCTTATATCTTCCTTTTCCTATCCCATCTCGAAGTGCTGTCTAAGCCACAGATGATGACACCTAAACTATTTAAAAATACGTGTGACGAGTATATGAGCCTGCGTTTCACTGAAGTTAACGTTTTGCCTTGTTTTATACCTGTTACACATACTGTAAAACAGGTATATTCAGTTTGTCGGAAAGTTTGTAACGCATTAAAGGAGGCATCATAGATCCTATAAAGTATATATATTCTTGATCACCTCGACGAGACAAATCGATTTAGCCATGTCCGTCTCTCTGTCCGTCTGTCTGTCTGTTTGTTACTGCGCGATTTATTCGCTTAGTTTTAAAGATATTGGGCTGTACCCAAAGGGTAAAAGGGTATATTAAGTTTGTGCGAATGTATGTAACAGGCAGAAGGAGCCAAGATAGACCATATAAAGAATATATATTTTTTTGATCAGCATTGGAAGGGGAGTCGAATTAGCTATGTCTGTCTGTCCGTCCGTCCGTCCGCTGTCCGTCTGTCCGTCTGTCTGTCTGTCCTGCTGTCTGCCGTATGAGAGAGATTATCTCGGAGACTATAAGAGATAGGGCCACCATATTTGAAACTTAGACCCTCCAGAACCGTCAAGTGTTCACTTGCAAACGGTTTTTCTCTAGACCCATTTTTAAGGGGTACCCCCATACAAATGTACCCCAAAATTTTAGGTTTTTGCATAAAAACGTCATTGTTTTTTATTGTAGGAAGTTCAAACTTAGTATTAATTATGACTATGATAGTCCCAATAAAAAATCCCAATAGGGGTAGGACCAACAAAATTTTAGGTATAGCCCCCATATAAATTTACCCAATTTTTCAAGTTTATGTTTGAAAATTCAATACAATAAGGTATATACAAAAGATAGGACTTAATTTAAGGTACATAAAGATTGGGTACAGGGTATCTTGCAGTCGAGCATACTCGACTTCAGCGTTCTTTCTTGTTTCAAATTGGTTAAGATCGGACCACGGATTTTTTAAATTATATATTTTTAGTTTGTTTAATATTTTAAGCTAAAATTTGTGCTGCACACGAAGATCTATCAACGTCAAATGATGTGTAACAGGTATATAAGCTTCGGTGCAACCGTAGTTATTTTTTTTTCCTGTTTTAATTCGATTTAGTGAAAAAAATCCTTTGTGTTTTTTTTTCATATTTTTAAATGATTATCTTATTGGCCGTACTCTCCAAAGTGGTTGAGAGACTACTTTTGCGTAGAGTTCCGGTTTGATACCACATCATCAGTTTGGCTTCAGGGAGCTGCATGGCACACTGGAACAGTGCCATAGGATCGTTCACAAAACTCTGGATGCTCTTGAGGAGAAGGAATACTGCTCTGCCATCTTCCTAAATGTCAGGCAAGCATTTGTCAGGGTTTGGCATATAGGATTGCTCTACAAGCTGAAGCTAGCACTACCAGCCCCTCACTATCTGCTGCTCAGATCTTACCTAACTGGTAGATCTTTCTACGTTAAATGCGGCGAGGAGAGCTCAGCAATAAGAGAAGTAAGAGCTGGAGTCCCACAGGGAAGTGTCCTGGGCCCGACGCTATACACAATGTATAGAGCAGATATGCCAACCATCAGCGACCCTAGAATGCTCACTGCCACTTATGCCGATGACACCGCCTTTTTAGCCAATGATAAGTCCCCACTCGTGGCGTCCAGCATAATCCAAACTCAGCTGGACCGCCTAAACACATGGCTAAGACGGTGGAACATCGTAGTCAACCCAGACAAATCCACACACATTACGTTTGCCCTGAGAAGAGGAGACTGCCCTGTCGTCAGTCTGGATGGCGTTGCCATACCCAGCAGCGTCACTGCAAAGTACTTTGGCCTGGTATTGGATAGGCGCTTAACCTGAAGTAGTCATCTCACACAAAAACGTTCCCAGTTGAACGAGAGGTTGCGCAAGCATCTGTGGCTGCTAGATAGAAGGTCCACCATCAAACTAAGGGTCAAACTCCTCATTTACAAAGCCATACTTAAACCGCAAAGAGAAGCAACAGGGAAAGAATCCAAGTCTTCCAAAACAAGGTTCTGCGACTGAAGAGGTTACACCCCTGGATTTGCCTCAAACATAAACTTTAAAATCCTCCTCCCTCCTCCATCCATTGAATGTATACTCTTGTGTCTCCTATTAGGTCTGCTCTCTAGAGTGGCATGCTTAATAGAGTACCTTATAACAACATATAGGAAGCCAACATAACTTCTCTGTTTAGAATACCTAAAATTTTTGTTTTTACTTAATTTTGTTTTTTGTTTTTTATCTATTTTTTTTTTTTCAAAATTTTTATATTTACTTAAGTTTTCCACATCACTTCAAGTGCATAAATGTCATTTGCAACGAATGCCAAAGTGGAAAATAGTAAAAACAAACTTTTCTTTTTTTTTATCTATTTTCTTGTTTTTTTTTTTTTTTTTTAGTTTGTTAGAAAGTCGCATCATGATGCAACATAACCCAGAGTGATCCAAAACACATCTTTGCACATGATGGCCAGCTGCTGATGGTTAAAGGATACTTCTCGTTCGTTTACTGAAGCGCATCACTGCGCTTAAGTGTGTCCACACGTTTGTTTAGGATGCAACTATAGCCACAATAACAACAACAAAAACAACAACAACAACAACAAAAGCTAGTTGCCATCATTTGGACAAACAAATTCTGACACTGATGATGATGATGTTGCGTTACACTTGACGCAGCTGTGCGCTTAACTTCTTTCAACTAAAACAAATGTTTAAAGTATTTTAGTATTAAAACAAAAAACAACAACAATGAAAATAGAAAAGTGTGAATACCAAAATTTGCTTCAAGCATTTTTCTGTACATAAAAGTCAAATGCACTTTGTACATTGCAACAAAGTTCAAAACTCAGTACTCAGCTCGCTGTTGGCTCCAATACGACTCTGAAGCGATACGATACGATACGATGCGATGCAATGCTGCCTGTCATGCGAGTTGAGGGAATCATTTTTCAACACTTCATATATTTCCGACATAATGAAGTGGCCAACGCCATTTTCTTTCTTTCTTGCTTTTAATTTTTTTTTTTTTTTTTCACTTTGTCCTTAACTATTTTGTTTTCGCTTTGTTCTGTGTTTGTTCACCGCATCGCATATTTTTTTCCTTTTATGCTTCAAAGTTTGTCCATCGTAGACGTAGGAGGGACAGAGTCGTTTGGTTGATCTGTCAGTTTGTTTGCTTAATTTTATTCTACTTATTCTTCTTCTGCCGACTTTATAGCCGTCAACAACGATAGATCATTGTGGTCGCTGTCCTGTTTTGTCCTGTATATAAGTAGTAACTTCTTCTTTGTAGGTCGTTCATTGTTTTGCACTTTGTAAAGTTGTTGCTCCCCAGAACACACTCTTTCTCACTCTCTTCCAGCTACAGGCATGTGAAGAACTTCAACTGTAGCGAAATTCATTCATTATGATGTCTGTTCTTTCCATGCCAACGTCGCAGCAAAATTCTGTGGCAAATTTTGTGCTTTGAACTATAAAATTCTTAACGTCTGTTTTCAATTTATTTAGTTTAATCCTTCAACATTTTTTATAGCATGCAAAATTTTTCTTTGGTTTTATTTGAGGTCAAACAGTAAAGTATGTTTTTTTTTAAGATGACAAATCATTCTTAAAAATTGGCGAACTGTAATAAGTAATGCATTCCTATACTATATGTATAAGATTTTTTTATATCTCATGTTAAAAAGTATCTACTTTAAAAATTGTTCAGTCCAGGGTCAAGTTGTTGGGGTAAAGTAAGCCACTTGAAAGATTCTTCACAAAAATTTTTGCTTAATAATTTGGATGCAATAATCTCGAAGCACAAAACATTTAATTTTTTTCCAGATATTTAACTAAAGCCATACTTATTGAAACATTGAAGCGGCTCGCTTCACCCCAATTTTCATTATTAAATTAGTTTTTTCTTAAACTTCAATTTTATACCCGCCACACATAGTGTGAAGGATATTATCAGTTTGTCGGAAAGTTTGTAACGCATAAAAGGAGGCATCGGAGACCCCATAAAGTATATATATTATTGATCAGCTCGACGAGACGAATCGATTTAGTCATGTCCGTCTGTCTGTCCGTCTGTCTGTCTGTTGCAATGCGTTTTTCTCGGAAAGTTTCGAAGATATAGACCTGATACTTTAAACTTAAGCTTTTTGTGCTTCTAGGCAGTTTGTATGGCAGATCCAAGGTGCCACGCCCACTTTTAGATATAGCCCCCATACAAACTTACCATTTTTTTGCGATATTTTTGTGTAAAAATAGTTATTATTTATGAATGTTTTGACTACAAATCGGGTAAAAACACTTCTAATCCAATATTCATCCATCAAATATTAGAAGAAAGGTACCACGCCCAATTTTAGATATAGCCCCCATACAAACTTACCATTTTTTTCGATTTTTTGTATGAAAATTGTTATTATTTATGAATGTATTTACTACAAATCGGGTAAAAACACTTCTAATCCAATATCCATCCATCAAATATTAGAAGAAAGTTACCACGCCCATTTTTAGATATAGCCCCCATACAAACTTACAATTTTTTTTCGATTTTTTTCTATGAAAATAGTTATTATTTAAGAATGTATTTACTACAAATCGGGTAAAAACACTTCTAATCCAATATCCATCCATCAAATGTTAGAAGAAAGGTACCACGCCCATTTTTAGATATAGCCCCCATACAAACTTACCATTTTTTCGATTTTTTGTATGAAAAATTGTTAGTATTTATGAATGTATTTACTACAAATATGGATAAAAGCACTTTTAATGACATCAAATTTCAAAAGAAAGGTGCCACGCTCATTTTTTTGATATGGCCCCATATAAGCCAAGCGCCCATCTTTTCAGATTTTGTATGAAAATAGTTCTTATTTATGGATATATTCACTCCAATCTGTGTAAAATCACTTCTACTGTTATCAAATGAATATTCTATCGATATGAAAAGGATCGGGCCACTAGCAACATATTGACCCTATAAAAAACGCACCTTCCATTTTTTTTTTTTTTCAAGAAAATGATTAAAGTTGCGTGTGGCGGGTATTTGAACCTCGGTTCTACCGAAGTTAACGTATTTTTTTTTTGTTTTTTTATTTTTTTTGATGAAAAAATGTTAAATTTCTTTTAATATTTTTTAATATTCTTTATTGACTTTTGTATATTTTAACTCAAAATGTGTGACCATAGTAGTACGTATTCGCAGAAGAGAGACAAATTAAACAAACTAGCAATACTGCCAAAAAGACAGTTGAAGGACATGTAAAATGACAATCAGCAAGACAGGCAAACAACA
Organism: Leucophenga varia; assembly: GCA_018903435.1. NCBI lineage: Eukaryota > Metazoa > Arthropoda > Insecta > Diptera > Drosophilidae > Leucophenga > Leucophenga varia. Next base: position 6,558 of record JAEIFJ010000319.1, on the reverse strand, counting down.
AATGTACAAAAATTTTTAAAATGTAAAAGTTAAGACGAAAACAAAGAATCATGTAAACGAAATCTACTCAAATTTGCCAATAGGCTGCACACACACACATAAAATATATTGTCAGACAGCAACGACAACAACAACAAGAACACAAGTTTCAAGTATAAAAGTTGTTAAGTAACAATAAAATGATGAACCAGAAAACCAGATAACTACAACGACGATCTAAGCACATTCGTACAATTTTATTGACTGCAAGTCAAGCTTCAGCAAAAAAAGACAGAAAGATATAAAAGTATCTGACAGTACGTACTACCTCACACAATCCTTTTTCACTACATCAGAACTAGTTCATTTTATACTCGCTATACTCGAAGATGTCCATCAATTGCATTGAACAAATGCAACAAGGATTTTATCGTATCGTAATTTTCTACTAAAAATGCTTAACAAAAATAAAATCCAAATCGAGAAAAGATTTGTACAACAAAAATTTATATATTTTATATATTTTATTTTTTGTTTTTTTTGTCTGATTCTCAAGTGAATCGAAATGATTTGCCGTATTGCATGTCATCGACAACGCACCAGATATGCACATTAAAAAATACATAGATACATGCAGACAAACATTAAAAGAATCAAAAGAAAATTTGTTCTGCAAATACAAAAACTAAAAATATAAATTTTGACATTTTTTGGTTTTATTTTTTGTGACATTGACAGCATACAAATGCATTTAATTGTAGGTCGTTGTTAAAGCCACTCACCAATCTTAAACTCATTCTACTCGTATGTATGATGTCTGTTGTCAGAAATTGTCTTTGAGCATTTGTCTCTCGGCAAATTCTGTTCTGGTACTGCAAATGAATTATCACAAAACTTGCATGGATCAGTGATTGCGAGGGTATTTGTGTGTGTGTGGCATTACATTTTTATTTTATGTGATGAACAAAAAAGAGATTCGAAGGTTTTTATAATAAAAGCAAAAAAATAAATAAAAAAATAAATATTTAAATAATAAAAAAAAATTGTTTTAATTTTTTTTTATCCATTACAATGCTACTGCAATAAGATTAAATCGAAACAGGACATTCTAAACACTTCGTTCTGCTTAAATTTAAGTTTTATTACAGCAAATAGCAAGCTATGGGTCAAGTAGATAAATTATTTTAAAGTACAATTAAAAACAAAAAACTTTACCTTCGTTATAAAATGTATCAATTTTTAAGCTTTAAAAAAAGGCCGGCAAAAATATCGAAATATCGATATGATATCGATTTTTGTTGAATATCGGTTTATCGATATTTATTTAAACGTTGAGCAAATAGCGATATATATGGTTTAATATTGTTTATAGTGGGCCAACTTGAAATTTTATTGCTTTGACTAAATAAAAAAAAATTATTTAAATTTGTTTGTTGCATAAAAACATTTGCGACCGATTGAAAAACGTTTAGTGTGTCTTTATTTCATAATCAGTAGGAGCAATCAGTAGGACTGTGTGACTGTTTTAAAATATCGATTTTGTAAGATTATTAAAACAAATCGATTGTTTCAATTTAATCATGTTTAATCAAAAAAAAAAAAAAAACAAAAAAAAAAAAAAAAACTGGCTGAAGCTTGGTTCACGGTTCATCGCAATGTTTTAATTTTTACTGTAGTCGTATTAGTTTCAGGTGCCCCTTAAAAATGCTGTAGAAGAAATTAAATTTTTTTTCTGAGTATACTGAATGCCTGATGATGGACTAAAATAAAGTAATTAAAGTAATTACAGTAGAATCCGGTTATAGCGACGGCCAAGGGACCGACGATTTTACGTCGTTATATCCGGACGTCGAACTATCTGAAGAGAGCAGTTCCACACAAATTTTTATGGGAACCAACCAAGCCATCGAATTTTGGTCGTTGTTAACGGTCGGTCACTATAAGCGGAGTCGTTATAATCAGATTCTAATGTATATAGTTTTATCAATATATTATATTCTGGACGTTCTTTATATCCTTTATTAGCGTGACAAGTCGAATCTGTCTGTCTGTCCGTCGGTCCGTCTGTCTGCTTGTTTCTGCGCATTTATTCGCCATATTCACCATTTTTTCCTCAAAATCGAGAAGTGATAGGGGATTGATGACGATTTTTTGGCGTCTGTAACCAAACTTTTCGAAAACCTGATTAGATGGTCACTTTTGGGCAACAGAACCGTGTTTATCGCAAAATTTTTGTTATTGATTGCTGATTATGATGTTAGTTATGATTGCTGATTATGATTATTGATTCCGATTGTTGATTATGATTTTGATTATGATTATTGATTATGAATGTTGATTACGATTGTTGAATATGATTGTTGATTATGATTGTTGATTATGATTGTTGATTAATGATTGTTGATTATGATTTTTGGTTATGATTATTGATTCTGATTGTTGATTATAATTTTTGATTATGATCATTGATTATGATTGTTGATTAATGATTGTCGATTACGATTTTTGATTATGATTATTGATTATGAATGTTGATTATGATTGTTGAATATGATTGTTGATTATGATGTTGATTATGATTGTTGATTATGATTGTTGATTAATGATTGTTGATTATGATTGTTGATTATGATTGTTGATTGTGATTCTTGATTAATGATTCTTTCTTGTTGTTAAATCGATTGCTGATTATTAAAATAATCTATAGCTTATTGATTAATCATACATCTTCAACCAGTTTGGGCAAAATTTAAAAAACACTAAAATTTTGAGGTAATCGTTGGATGTTTGCGCTGTCCAATTAAAGCATTAATTGTCTAGAAACCAGATACCGAGTTCCTGGAAAACTCGATGGTGGACGGAAATTCAGCAACTTGAATTTGTGTTGACCAACTCCCGGTTTGATTTTTGCAATTAATTCGACAAAGTAACACATCAATTAAGTTATATTTCCTTAACTACGTTGAAGTAGTTAAAGTGCGTATTTCGCTTATGTTAGCATTCGAGCAATATATTTAAGGGAAAAAAATATAGCTGTAACTCAAATTCTACTAGTGATCCAAGATCGCACAAATTTAAAGCGTTAATGTTTTTGGGTCCGCTGTATATAAATTCTGTATATTTTGTGAATTTCTCAATGTTTTAACAAGCCTTGTTTATTTGATTAAAAAGGTTACACCATCGAACTGGTTAAGTTGTATGTTATGACAAAGTTTTTAATATTATTAAATTTTCTTGGCGACGTTTCACGATCTGCGCTCATAATAATTTGGCATATTTAGCATATTAAAAAAATCGATATTTTTAAAGAAGTTTTCCTCCTAGTCCAATTTTAAAATTTGCCATAAGATTTAAATTCAGCAATCCCAAGAATCGCCAAATAAGGAGTACCCAATAAGCAAACGTTTTTAAATAAATCTGCTATTTTCAGTCCTTCATGTTTTGGAATATAGTCAAAATTTCATGTAACTAAATCCAAATCGATTCGTCAAAATTAACAAATATTCAGATTAATAAAAAGTGTCTAAATTCCTATACAAAAAAAAATTTGCAAACTCATGTTTCAACCAATAAAAGGTTTTTTAGATAAATTTTTCTATAATTTTATAAAAGAAAACTACCGAGGTTTCTGGAGAGTATATATTTCTGACAGCACGATGGAGTGACAAACTTTTATGCTTCCATTCGAACTTTACATAAATTACAACATTTTACTTAAACTTTTTACTTAAATTATTTTTTTAGACTTATCACAACCCAAATGAGACATACATACATCAGAGTAGAATACATTTCAGACTGTTTGCAATAAAAATAATCTTTATCGAAATTAGTAACATATGAGTACCATTTTTATATGTTTCCTTTTTCAAACTTTAGCTTAAACTTTATTTGTTTTTGTTTTTAATATTTATACATTAAACGTATCGTCCATTCATCTCTTCATCTGTAGTATCTATCCATCTATCAACCCATTAAACTGTCCAACTGTCTATTCATCTTACCATCTAATTGCTGCAGTCAGTCAGTCCAGTTCATCTATCCATCCGGCAAGCAATCTACATCCTGACAACTAGTTCAAGCAATTCGAATGCAACTTGTATGTTTACAGTGTAAGGCGCATCCTTTTCAAAATGTCCTTATTTTATATTGTACATCTTCAATGTCCAACGTCTAGTAGACGCCATCATTGACGTGCATCACTGTCGTTATGTGTTCTTTTTAGTTGTAAATTTTGTGTTTAGTCCATTATTATTTTCCCATTTTACAGTCATTTGCTTTCCCTCTTTCTTTTGCATCGTCTTTACAAAATTGCTCAGTTGCTCAGTTATAATGGAACTTATACAAGCATGAGCATCTTTTCTGTTTGTCACTGTGTCAGTCTGTTACAGTCTATCTTCCTTCATCTATCCAATATGTCCATTCGTCAGTTTAACTCGTCAGAGAAACAGACAGACAGTCCAGTCAGTCAGTCAGTCGTCCATCTTTATTTATTTTTTTCTATTTTCTGTACAAGTTGTCTGTCAGTTAAAGTTCTAAAAGTGCATAACTCCAACCTTTACATCCTTTCAGTTGTCTTGCATTTTTAGTTAAATTTAGTTTACTCGGCAAATCGTTTCGTAATAATGTGTCCATGTGCTCATGTTGCTGGCGTCTTTTTCCTTGGATTTCCTTATTTGAAGTCGTCTACTCCTTCACCTCCTTCATATAAATCTAATAGTTTACTGTGTATATTCTTATGTACGTATCTCAGTTTAATTCAATTCACTGCACTGTAGACGTCAATCTGAATTGTCTTCTTGTTTCTGTCCATCGCTTTTACGTCATTTTCTGAGTGTAGTATTCACACTTTGGAGTCTGAAAAGAGGCGGCGAGAATTTCTCCTTTTTTCTTTATTTATTTATTTATTTATTTATTTTTGTTTTTATTAGTCCTTTTTTCTCTTAGTTAAAAATAAAAATATTTGCAATTTAAATAAAATGTGATGATGTTCAGCAGAGCTATGGAATTCGAACAACTTTGGATGTGTTATATAAATCTTATGAATTTAAATGCAGAAATTTATTGGAATACATATATTTGCTTCTTTATTCGATTATTTATTCGTTGTTGTTTCTAGCTTACTCGTTGATTTCGTCTTATTATTTGATTTCATCATATGTTAAAATATGTTTACTCGTTTGCTTAGTTTTTAGTTCAAATCGTTTTATAAACTAGTTTCGTGAATATGGTTTTTTGGTTATGTCGTACTCGCAGGAGTTAAAATAACATCGTCATTTAATGCTCTACCAACCATCTGAACAATATCTTGTCGTCAGATTATTAGTTTAGGAAGATGTTCGCTATAATAAATTTACTTGCTATAATAAATATACTCGCTATAATAAAGTTGCTCGATGTAACAAATTTACTCGTTATAATAGATTATCTCGTTATAATAGGTAAACTCGCTACACTAAATTCACTCGCTACACTAAATTCCTCGCTATAATAAATCCAATCGTTATAATAAATCCACTCGTTGTAATAAATCAACTCATTATAAGAAATCTACTCGTTATAATAAATCCACTCGTTATAATAAAGCCACTCGTTATAATAAATCCACTCATTTTAATAAATCCACTCGTTTTAATAAATCCACTCGTTTTAATAAATCCACTCGTTTTAATAAATCCACTCGTTTTAATAAATCCTCGTTTAATAAATCCTCGTTTTAATAAATCCACTCGTTATAATAAATTCACTCGTTTTAATAAATCCACTCTTTTATAATAAATCCACTCGTTATAATAAATTCACTCGCTATAATAAATTTACTCGTTGTAATAAAGTTACTAGGTGTAGTAAAGTAACGTTGTAATAATGTTGCGCGTTCTGATACCGTCACTAAAATTTAAATTAAATTTTGTTTAAAAATTGAATACTACCGAAAAACCCATCACAATCTTTCTCGTTATTTTTCCTTGATTGAATGATAACGAGAAACTCCAGAAATAGATTTCGTTTTGACTGAATCTGTCATACTCGTTGAATTGGCATCTTCAGATGTATATGAAGTGGAGTAGATACATATGTACCAATTACGCAGTTTTTATATTTTATTTGGACTAAACAAATTTTTTCTATATTTCATCACTATCCCAGACGACATATAACTCATAAATCTATTACGACCAAAACCACCACCACCCCCTTTATGCGTTTCATGTCAAAGTCATTAGTTTGTGAATGCGCCATTAAATGAGCGACAGGTCAGTTGCGTTTGTTCAATATTCTTGTTTGGGGTCATTATGCGCCGTGTTAATATATCATGCAACGGAATTGCCATTGAGTGATGTTGTAGTAGTAGTTTGGGAACAACACACATAGACACATGAAGCAAAGAGATGTATGCTATTTCGTTGTTTTTTTTTTTTCATACTGCGCCGCTTTCAATTATTGGCAAAAATTAATTAAATATTTTCCGATCGAATGAATCGGCCAAATGGTCAAACTATATGCCTGACTGATGCTGAGCGGCAAGTGAACGTAAAAAAATTGCGGCATGAATGCGGGCGGATGAATTGACAGACGGAC
>JAEIFJ010000032.1:0-41140 GCA_018903435.1 Leucophenga varia | reverse complement strand
TTATTTCATTTGTCTCGCTCAATTATTTGCAAAAATAATACAAATTTTTTTGGTTCACCCACCGCTCGTTTTTCCAATGGTTTATACTTTTCTCGGTGTAATGACGTTTATACCGAGTTTCATTTCTCTTGCTCAATTATTTGCAAAAATAAAATTTATTTTTTTGATCGCTTTTATGGGGCCTCGCCCATCGTTCGTTCTTTTATTAATTTTTTTAGCATGTATACCGAATTAAATTTCTCTCAAATACTTTTATGGGAGCCACGCCCACCGCCCATTTTTCTAAAACTACATACTTCCTTTTTTATGTAAGTTGGTCCAAAAATAGACCTCTACAAAAATTAATTGAAATACGTGAAGTTGTTTCAGGAAATATTAGATGAATTAATGATTAATTCAATGGGGACAACGCCCGCCACTCCAATTAGTGGTATGAAAAAATAGTTTATGTCCGATTCTTAGACCAACTTAATATACACACAAAATTTCATAAGAATCAGTCAACCCGTTTTCGTGGAGTATCGTTACAAACGCTGTGTCATGATATTTTATATATTATATCAGGTACCCGCGGCTTTGCTTCCGTTTTTTTTTGCTTCTCTTTGGCGGCTAAATATAAATTGCTCGAAAATTGTGGGTTCAAATTTTGGAAATCCCCTAAACACGACTAACCATCATTCAAATGCGCCCAGTTTTAAGTCCCTACGTCTATTCAATCCAAATGTATGACTTTTTTTCAAGGCTCTCATTAGGCCCCGGGTTAAAATTTTCTAAAAATCCCGTCTAAGTGCTCACCTGTAATAAAAATAAAAAAAAACTTGGTCAAAAAATCTTGGTTCCGCCTATGGCTCCGGTTTAAAATTTGAAATCCTTGAAATCCTTGAACGGCCAAAACTGCCCACATTTTTTAACCATCTTTCAAGTCTCTACGTCCATTCACTCCAAAGATATGGCTTTTCCCGGTTTCAAGGCCCCCATTTGGCCCCGGGTTAAGTTTCCAAATTTTGTTCCTTTCTGACCACATATACGATGAGAGCAACAAAACAACAAAAAAAAAGTTCAAATCGGTCGAGTCATTCTCGAGTTTTAGCGTTGTTAATGCACAGCTATTCATTTTTATACAATATATAGATTTTTCTGTTTCACTTTTTAACAAAAAAAAAATAGAAATAAAAACAAGAATAGACGGTAACTTCGGTTAGACCGAAGCTTCTATAACTATCACACATCATTTGACGTGAATAGAACTTACGTGTTCAGCATTTGTAGTTAAATTTTATATCAAACCACTGATTTAAAAATGTTCTTAAAAGTTTTAAAATTCGCGGTCTCATCTCAACCAATTTAAAACTGAAGATTTGGCTTGATATAAGAAGGATTTGTACCATATTTGAAACCATTAGCTTTATAAATATTTTTTAAATTGACAAAGTTTTGTATTTTTGTATAAGACTCTACCTAAAAGTGGGCGTGGCACATTGATTTTAACATCAGGGCCGGAATACTACACCTCATGGCAATTATATGAGGTGTAGTATTCCTGCCCTGATTGCGTTACATAATTTGGCTTTGTTCTACAGCTTCGTAAGCAAAAAAAAATAGAGACTATTGTGGAATATTTGTGGAATAGTGTGGTATACTTGCCTCATGGAATTTTCGAGAAAAATATTGATAGCGGATATTTATTAACTAAAGAATACCCAGTGTAAGGTACTACGTTCTATGGGCGTTTGATTGCTCTTTTCCGTTTCCTATCTGCTGTTTTTTGTGCAATTGCATTTCGTATCGCTGACATTTTCGTACTTTTGTGTATTTTCTTTGATTGATATATAGACTTACCTTGTTAAAAATTATTTATTAAATAATATGCCTCCAAGATATCGCAAATTGCCACTTCAACAACGATGAATCAAAAATTTTTTAAACTTTAAATGTATAAAAAGAAAAAATATCAAAAAGAATTTCTACGAATTCGAAATATGTAAAACCAACAAAGTGCAACAAGTTTCCTTTTATTCATAACAACCACTTTACATGCTCATTTCACTTACCTGTCTTCGAAATTCAATTTGACATTTTCAATTTATTTGCAAAGAAAATAAAACTTTTGTTATTACCAAGAATACAAAAATATACAAAATATTGAACAAGTAATCAATTTCGTATGCATAAAAATGATTTAACAAAAAAATATATTTATATTTCAAACAGTCGCAGAGAAATTTCTATAACCTACTTTTATATATTTTATTTCTTATTACTATTTTTTTTTAAATTTTGCTCTTAGAACTATTTGTAAACAATGTGCGTTTCTAAAGAAAATATTTAAGTCAACAAAAAAGGGAAATTTTAAAATTTTTTTTTTTGTTTGCAGTATAAATCGAAATACAAAAGCAGTATCATTATTTAACTTATTTTTCCTTTTTATATTCGTGACGTTTATGTGAAACGGGTATTATAAGTTTGTTGGCAAGTTTGTAACCAATTATGGAAGGCATTGTTGAATTAAATTAAAGCTGATCAACTCAAAAAAGCTCACCAACAGTGTAGATACACCCATGTCCATCGATCCATCCTACTACATGTCTAAGACACAATCGAAATCGAATTAGATCCCTAGGCCTAATGGGGTCTTGGAATCTAATCCATAATCTACGAAATAGACCTTTAAACTGGGCTCATTGAAAAGATGAATAGAAAATACTTCTAGTGTGTTCAAGGGATTTGTGAAATGTGGACCTAGGATCCAGTGGTCAATCAATTTAATTTATAAATTTAAAATTTTTCTGATTGTTTTTTTTCTGTAGACGCAAAAAATACTATATAGGTGAGCACTAAGAAAACCCTTAAGACCGAAAAGGTGATATCTTTGGAATGAGTAGATCAAAGGACTTAATAATACGCATTTGAATGATTAATTTATTTTAGATGTGTTCGAGAGGTTTCTGAAGTTTTTATCTAGAACCAAGCGGGGATCCAAATCATAATTTTATTAATTATTAAATTTTTTTAAAGTGATCACATAGATTTGATTTTAGATGCTTTTGAAAGATGATTTTTGACATATTCAAGGGGTTTCTTTCATTTGGATTTGGTGCGGGGACCCAAAACCAAATTATATCAATTTTTATTTTGTTTTTGTATTTTTCTGTTGATTTATGAAAATTACAATAAAGATGATCACTTAGACGAGAGTTTAAAAAAAAGTTGCTTAGGTGCTCAATGCTAAAACCGGAAAAGAGACTAGATAATAGGCGCATTTGAAAGATTATATAAAACTTTTTTTTTTTGACGTGGTAATGGGGTTTCTGAAATTTGGGGCAAAACGGGGGAAACAAAACAAAAATTTTATCAATTTTTCTTTTTATGTTGCTGTACATTTAAATTACGAGAAAGTGATCACTTAGACGAGATTTGGGAAAATATCGACTTTAACAATCAGGCTCCCATTTTCGAAATCACTAAAATTTAATGATTTACTTCAAATGAAAGTTTTCGTGTTCGACAATCGCAAAACGAAAAATTTGTTCGTTTTTTCAATCGGTTACATTTGACCGATTTGTTTTTATCGGTATGCTCGATAATCGATACATGTGGAACTATTCATTAATGCCGTATTTTCACTGAGCCGCGTTTTTTTTATCGCGTTAACAATTTATCGAAAAACGCGGAACGGTGTTTCCATTGTTAAAACAGCTGATTTTGTTTGTTATGTAGTAAAAAAATTGTACAGGTTAAAATTTTTTTTTTTTTTTTTTTGAAATACAGATTTTTAATATAACGGCTGGATGTAGGTGTTGTTCCTTTAGTAACTGCTGTCCAATACGAGCATGATAAGGTAATCCGTCATTTGAATATATGCAGCTGAAGCTTTTAAGTAAGTGTTTATTTTTTGCGGTTACTTTGTCAGCTGTTTTCATAAGTATGCGCAACTTACGATTGCCAAATTATTCGAACTGATAAGAGAAATCGGTTTAAAATCGGTGTGAAATCGGTTTGAACGCGTCTTATCGAAAGTCGCGTTCAAAATTAACGCGACTTTTTCCCATACCTAACTGCCTATCTTTTTTGTATACGATTTAACGCGAGTTTGTCGACTTTTTAACGCTAACGCGGAACGCGGCCTAATGGAAACGGGGCCTAAAATATTTTATTTTCCTTGCATTTAAAAATGTAGGTATAAAAATTTTCCCAAAAAAATATTGAAAAAAGTAAAATTATTTGTTTTAACAAATCAGATTAACCGATACCTAATGATATCGATAGTAAAAAGTTTCGAATTTCGGAGCACCCAGAAATAAAATCACATAATTTGATTGGAAAAGTAGAACGAAAAAGTAAGTGAAAATGGGAGCCTGGCTGAGATGTGTGATATGGAATATATAGATCTTGCTATAAGGCATTAAAAAGATGGTTAAAAAATGTTTACGGGACATAAAGTTTTTATGAGTTCTTGGATTTGGCTTGGCGACTATTTTAATTTATCAAACGCTTTGCGGACAGACAACGTACTTGGCAACATCGACTCTTTTTAGCTAGTAAGATAAAAAAAACCTATTCGTTCCGGACGAAAAATATAAGGTGTGCCAATTTACGTCAGGAACTACGTCATCTATAGAGACCTAGACGTACCGTCTGTGCGAAATGAAATTCGTAAATTTGGAACCCGCTACATCTCCAGACTGGAGCAACATAAGATTCAGTAAGCGATACTTACTTGTCAACAGCCATCACTCAAGGCAGCTCACAAGAACTCACACCTACCTGGACCTACCCATCAACCTAAATTGAACTGATGAAATTATTTTTCGTCGCCCAGGTCCTCCGAGTTTACTCAGAACCCATATCGCAGTCCATCTTTATATTGTCAATGTAGATTGACAGATCAGAATTGTATCCCAGCAGATCAGCTGTCCAGTGTGGCCTTTTTGGGAAAGGATGTGTTGTAAGATTTATTAAAATCTGGAACTATGAACAGAGTCTGTCGAGCCTACTGGGAGTTTTGACCAAATGGAACTATGGTCATAACTTGAAGATGACCAAAAACCTGATTTTTTCAGGCGTAGCGCGCTTTAAGATGTCATTTTCTTAATGTACATTTTACTATGCTGAAGATTAAGCTGGTTCGAATTGCTTCTGTGACTACTATGCAGGCTGATCTTTGTGCTCTGCCTAGCTTAGAAATGTTACACTGGTTCCTCAAGGCAGGCGCCCCGGCCAAGGCACCATTACATAAAATAGAGCGGAATACTGACGTATTAAGCCACAACCCATTCTTCTTCGTTAGACCCTAACTCCTGCCGAATAGACTTAAGCAGAATTATAACACAATCATTGCTTTCTTGATACGTCCTTAGATGTTATCTTTCTAGTTTTATTTTTGGTTTAATATCAGACACACGTACTTGGCTCTGCTGAACAGGGACAGGTAGTTTGAAGTTTGGTATTGTATATCAATTGCTGAATAGCACCAACCCGGTCTTGGCAAAGAGTATTACTACTTCGGTTTCATAAAATATAATTTTTGGTTTTTTTTTTTTTGTTACAAGAATTTAACAAGAAAAGCAATAACTTTGACACTTAAACATGGATCAACAATAGAAAACAAAAAAAGCAAAATAAAAACTAAAAATAACAAACGAATCATGCAAATAAAATAAAACCAGAACAAAAACTAAACAAAAGCGAAATTTTCTTACAAATCACAAGAGAAAAAAATTTTAAAATAGCTGAGAGAGAGAGGGGGAGAGAGAGGGGTATATGAGAAACCATATAAAAACTGAACTTGAAATGAAAATTGCCAAAGTTATGAATGAATGAATGGATTTTTAATATCAAAAAAAAAAAAGGAAGCAAAAAACTTTTCCTGCGGAAAAAACTTTGACAGCGCATCAAATCAGCAAAAAAAAAAAAAAAAAAATATAGCAAAGAACTAAAAGTAAAAATATGTTTTACCAGCTAACAAATAATTTCAAAACATAACTAAAGTCCAAAACTTTAAAAATCAAACAACAAAAGCAATTTCAACAACTTCTCCTCAATAATGGCATTTTAAATTAACAGCGGCAAAAAGCTACAAGTTAGCTAAAAAAAAGAAATAATAAAAAAGTTGTACACTAAAATAAAAGTTTGATCTGGAATATAGACCGACTCGAGAAATACAGATATTTATCGATAGTGCTAACAAGTCTATCAAGAAAAATTTTTTGTAAATGGGACAGTTCCCTTGAATGAAATTAGTAAATAATTTAAATACAAAAGAACGAAATGTTTTTTTTTTAAGCAAATAAGAGTAGATACACTGAAGAAAATTACCTTGTGCTAATACGTTTAAATTAATTTCACAAAAATTTTGCTAGATTGGTTAAAGTTAAGCATCACAGGCATCACAGGGCCGATACGTACCATTCCAACAGCAGCACTTGAAGCACTTCTAGACTTGACACCACTAGACTAAGAAGTAATTTAAAGGATGATAAGCACGCTCATCCGCATATTGATAGATGGAGACAAAACTGCATCTACTTTTCTTAAGACACACCTACCAACGAATGCGTACGGGAGGTTCTCAACTTTTGTCAATAATGGACATTATAACCAAAAGGTACAATATTGAAAAAGACTTTTACTAAGGTGGTTAAGCAAGCTGCGACATCTGAAAACGCATACAAAATAAAACCACACACCATCAAGTGGTAGACGGATAGACGGATCACTCACCGACGAAGCCGCTGGTTTAAAAGTAGCTGGACCAAGAACTAAACTCTGGGAATCACTGGGTTGATTCACTAGCATCTTCAGACAGGGATCTGCGCGATAATTCGTTGCATGCAGAATCAATATTGGCTGGAACTACAATAAAATTAGGTTGTTCAATAAGTAATGTCGTATCTGTGATCGAATTTTGACGCTTTTATTTAACATACTTAGAATTATCCGATTTAAGTCAAATATGCACCGTTTTGTTTGCAAACTTTTTTGAGGCCAACGTAGTACCACCAAGAGTGTTTTGCTTGGCCCGGAATAGATGGCAATCACTTGGTGCCAGGTCCGGAATATACGGTGGGTGCGATAGAACATCTTATCCGAGCTCCCGTAGCTTCTTGCGGGTCATCAAAGATGTGTGAGGCCGAGCGTTGTCCTGGTGGAACACTACACCCTTCCTGTTGGCCAATTCTAGCCGCTTCTCTTCAATCGCCTGCTTCAAACGGTCGAGCTGCTCGCAGTAGATGATCGAATCAAGCGTCTGGCAATAGATGAGCAGCTCATAGTGGATGATTCCCTTCCCATCCCACCACACACACAGCAAAACCTTCCTGGCCGTCAATCCAGGCTTAGCGATGGTTTGGGTCGGCTCGCCGCGCTTCAACCACGACCGTTTTCGCTGGACGTTATCGTAAGTGATCCACTTTTTCATCTCCAGTCACCATCCGCTATTAAAATGGGTCGAGTTCGTTCCGTTTCAGCAGCGTATTACAAGCATTTATGCAATCCAAAATATTTTTTGCGTTAATTCGTGTGGCACCCAAACAACTAGCTTTTTTGAAATCCCATCTTCTGCAAATGGTTATAAATGGTTGTATGTCTTATACCCAGTTCCTGGCCAATCGAACGAGTGCTAACATGCCGGTCCACTTGGATGATTTTGACTATTTTATCGGTTTCTACGAGGATTGGCCTACCAGTACGGGGTACATCTTTGACATCCACTACACCAGAACGAAATCGATTGAACCAACGCTGTGCTGTGCGAATCGTTACAGCATCGGGCCCATAAACTTCGTTGGAATTTTACCTCTCAGGTGGTAAAACGTAAAATATGGTGAATTTCTTGCTTGGTGGACTCCATCTTTTCGCGCTATAACTTGAGACTGAAACATATGATCACAACACAGTCTGGGTGTCCTTGTAGCACTGGGTGTCCTCTTTAAATCGCCGTACAGGAAGACCCGATGCGATTAGTACAACTTATGATATGTTAAAGAGTCGCCATCTATTGGAAAAATACGACATTACTTAGTGAACAATCCAATATAATATATATAACACTACTATCAGACAGCCAGGCAGCTCCTAAGACGCTAAAGTCTGATACAGTAAAATCTAAACTAGTACATGAGGCTTTAGCTACCCAAAATGTACTAGGACAAAACAACAGGGTACAACTGTTGTGGGTGCCTGGGCATGCAAACATCCCAAGTAACGAGCAAGCAGAGGCACTAGCTAGGAAATGGGCCGCAACTCCTCTAATAGGCCCAGAATCTTATTGTCCCATTGAAAGCTACACACTTAATGTGACAATACGCATTGATAGAAAACGAGCCAGGGATGAACACTCGCTTTTAAGGCAGGGCATGCGACAAGCGAAATTATTAATAGAGGGAATTCTAAGGTTACCAAAACATTGGTTAAGCTGGACAGAACTCAGCTAAGGATCATGATCGGGCTCCTCCAGGTCACTGCAGACTTTGGAAACACCTACCTGTAATAGATTCTATAGTAGTATTGAGAAAACACCTATCCATACTATATCGGAATGTGTAGCTAAAGCCAGAAACAAATGCGACTACTTTATATCTATAAATAAGGAAATACCACAATCAATTCAAATAGAACACTTTCAGCCATGCTCCCGTAATCGCAATCGCAAAAATTTTTACTTTTTAATATCATTGATTTTGAATTGATACGAAATCAAATCTTCTCATGTCTTAATTTAAAGAACGGAAAAATCTAACATGGCAATAACAGTTGGTGAAAGCACTGTTAGTGTTGATAAGTGTTTAGTTTGGAACACGGAATTTTTGTGAAACACAATCAGCTGATTTGCAAACCAAATGAAAAAATTGCAGTTATAATCAATTTGTGTGTTAAATATTTCTTTAAAGCAAAGAAAATGTAAATATTTAAACTGTTTGTTTTAAAATAATATTACTATTTTCGAATATTAATATTAAAGAGAAACGGTCAACCAGGAGGAGATTCTCATTTAAATCAAACAGCATTTTTTTATTTTTAAAAGCAACCGGTATGCAACCGTTTACTATTTTTCAATATGAAACCTGTTGAGAAAGAAACATAAATTTTGCTATTGCCGGAGCACGAATAATTTAAAATCATACGAATTTGCTGTATCGTAAATCGCAAAATTTTTTCCGACAACGGGAGCATGTCTGTGTAGAATATATTATATCTTGAGTTTACTGGTCACATTTTAACTTCTTGACTAGATTTTTAATTATCGTGTTCAACGTGGTCAACTTTGTTAATTAAGACATAATAGAATAATTCTTAAATGTAGCATTGGAAGATCTATAACTAAATAAAAATTATTTTTTAACACTAACATTACAATTTAAAGTTACAAGAAAAATCTCTCTGTATATAAAAAGTGCAGATAAAAGAAGTTACAGTGATTTAGTTAGTAAAACTAATGCTAACAAGCAATAAAAACCGGCAACAACAACAAAAAAAACAACCAATACTAGTGTTGTTGTAGTACAAGACCAATTACATATGTATGTGCATATATTTACTATAACTATTACAAGTTACCCACTCTATATTGCACATATGTTACATATAAAGGGTGTCCTAAAAATTAAAAAAAAAAATTAAATTTTCCGCCTATCGTGCGGAACCATTTGACAGCTGATAGTTTAAGCTTAGTTAAAATAGAGTGTTCATTTTGCGACACCCTTTAAACAATTTTTATTAGGGTGGTTAAATTTCAAGGGCCGATGTTGAATGTGAACCACACCTAAACGTCAAGTTTTTTCCTGCATTTCTTTTGACATTTCTCAACTTCAGACTAACTCAATTTGAACCATGGAAAGATACACAATCGAGCAACGCGTTAAAGTTATTCAGGCCTATTATGAAAATGGGCGTTCAAATCAAAAATGCATATCGTCACCTCAGTGGATTCGTCAATAAGCAGAATTGCCGCATTTGGGCGAATGAGAATCCAAGAGTGATTGTCGAAAAACCAATGCATCCACAAAGAGTGACTGTTTGGTGCGGTTTATGGGCTGGTGGCATCATAGGGCCGTACTTCTTCGAAAATGAGGCTGGCCAGGCAATTACTGTGGATGGTGTTCGCTATCGTGAGATGATAACAAACTTTTTGTGGCCTGAATTGGAAGATATGGATGTGGACGATATGTGGTTCCAACAGGACGGTGCTACTTGCCACACAGCTAACGAAACAATGGCTCTTTTGCGCGAAAAATTTGATGGCCGTATAATCTCACGCCGCGGCGATGTCAACTGGCCGCCAAGATCATGTGATTTGACACCGTTGGACTTCCTTCTTTGGGGTTATTTGAAGGAAAAGGTGTACGCCAATAAGCCAACAACAATTCAAAAGCTAAAGGATGAGATAATTCGGCACATTAACGACATTAAACCTCAAGTATGCCACAGCGTCATCGAAAATTTAGACCATCGGATGGACGTGTGCCGCCGAAGCCGTGGCGGCCATTTGGCCGATATTTTGTTCCATACATAATTGAGTCATACCAATATATCATAATAAAAAAAAAGTCAATAATTTCCTAAATAATTCGTGTTTTATTCAAAATCAACATCGGCCCTTGAAATTTAACCACCCTATATTTAAGTATTCTAAAAGCAAAAAGTAAAAAAATTTTTCAATATTTGTCGCTAGTTTTAATACCCTCTACCTAAGAGGACAATGGTATTAGTTAAGATAGCATTCAAAAGCACCGAGTCTCAGGTCTATAAGACCTATAAAACTCTATTAATTTTTTAACTTTTTATACAACTCTTCAATTGCTTTTTTTGTGAGGGTAATCATTTTAAATACATATAACTTGAACCACATGAGTCGAACTCAACCGCGGTTCGGCACCATCAAAAAAATTGGTTTGTGAACCGAACCAATGGTTCAAAGGCTTTGTGAACCGCGTTACCGAACTACTTTCAACTTTCTAATGGTTTTCAGCCCTGCTTAATACTTTTTTACAAAATGCTTAAAATATTGCCCCAGCGATTCTCAGAAATTGGCAGGGCATTTAACTGTCAGCCAAGTGCAACTCAGTCACTTTTTTTTGGTTTTGCACATTTAGCTCGAGCAAAAACATGGAAAATATATTTGTAAGTTTTTTTTGTTCGATTGCAAACAGCAAGAGAGGCGTATTCGCGATTTGCATTATTGTTATTCAATGAGACGCAGTCTATAAAGTTTTAAACTATTTTTTTGTTAACGTACAATGTATTTTAAACGAAGAATTCGAATTAGAAAACAACATAGGAAGTTATAAATAAAATGTTGCATTGCACAATATATATGAATTCTAAGAAAAAATTCGATTCCGAGATTCTAAAATTTCAAACAATTATTAAATAACTTCAAACATTTGAGTAGCTTAAACAAACCCGTCACACGTACAAGGTGTGTTCAAAAAGTGTCGCATATTTTGTGTTTTTTTTTAAATTATTTATTTATTCATGAATATCGATTTTGTCCCCTTTAAAGAAATCCCCTCCCGATAAAATACACCTATGCCAACGTTTTTCCAATCCTCAAAACATGCCAAATAGTCCCTTTCCGGTATAGCCATCAGCGCCTTCTTCGATTTAGCTTTTATCTCCTCAATCGACTCGAAACGCGTTCCCCGGAGTGGTCTCTTGAGTTTTGGGAATAGCCAGAAGTCACACGGTGCCAAATCAAGCGAATACGGTGGTTGCGGAACGATATTGGTTGGATTTTTGGCAAAAAAAAGTCACGAAAATCAGTACAGTTTTAAAAAAAAAATCATCATTTTTGGTACTAATCGAGACTTGACACGCTTGAGGCCCAAAGCATATTTAAAAATGGTATTAATTGATCCTTTCGATACGCCAATTTCATCAGCAATGTCTCTCATAGTTAATCGACGGTGTACAAGCACTATTCATTTACTTTTTGATGTGAGCAACGTCCGTTGAGGTCGATGGTTGATCAGGGAGCTCTTCGTCTTCAACACGTTCGCAACCTTCTTTCAACAATTTATACCAATCAAATGTTGTAGATTTTGGTAGAGCTCGGTTCCCATAAGCCTTCTTCAACATTTTATTCCATTCAGAAAAAAATTTGATACAGGTTCTTTGATCCATTTTTTTGAATAGGTTAAAATCGAAGACGATCCAAAACACGTGCAAGCAAAGGAGCTGCCAACAATTAAGTGAACATTCAAAATGGCCGAGCTTGTCGGCATAAGTGAGAGACATGAGTACCAACATAACGCCACAAAAAAAATCAAAATTCGAATATACGTAACCCGCGAAAATTCAAAATTCGCGTTAATGTTTGAACACACCTCGTATTGTTAAATAATTAAAATGTTATCATCAGGTGACTTAGATAAAACTTCGCGATGGGATGGGAGGCGGTCAATGGGTCAATACACTGCTAACCAATAACCATTTTCCTACAAAAATTCGAAAATGGGCGGAAAGTTTGTATGGGGAATATATTTAAAAATGGGCGTGGCACATTTGTTTTGACATTTTAAGTATTGTTTTCCAATTTGGAGTGAATGTATACATAAATAATACCAATTTTCATATAAAATATTGAAAATTTGCGATAATTTTGAATGGGGGCTATACCTAAAAATGGGCGTGGCACTTTCATTGGTCGTTGTCGAGAAAAGCTTAAGTTTTAAATTTCAGCTAAGTATCTCCAGTAGTCTCCGAGTAAATAGCGTTGAAATAAACAAACAGACAGGCATGGCTAAAGATAGACTTGCCATGTCGAGCTGATCAAGAATATATAACTTTATGGGGTCTACGACGGCCTCTTTAGTGCGTTACAAACTCTCCGACAAACTGAATTTACCCGTTTACGCTATGTGTAACGGGTATAAAAAAAAACAAGAAAGAACGTTGAAGTCGAGTGATTTAATATTTGAAAAATACCATCATTGTACACTAAACTATTACTATTTAATTCAGTCCGATAAATACTCTTGCTTTTAGTAATATGCCCTGCAAATGTTTACAAATAATGTTTTTAATTAAGTCTCATTCCAACAATAAAATCTCAAAAAATTCTTTAAATGTAATGTAAAGAAAAATAATATTAATGCTTGCCATAAGCTCCAAATAAATTTTACAGGTAAATAGCATTGTTTCCAGAAAAACAAATTGAAATAGCTCAACATAATTACTGTTAGCTTCTGTCGCATAAAACATTTAATGATGAAGCCTTTGACTAATGATGGCGCATACTGCTTATTTGAAGTTAAACATATTGAGCGCCTTTTTCCGTTTCCGTTTCCGCATCGACTTCCGTTTCTACTTAATTTATTTACCTTTATTATTATTATTTTTTTTTTTTTTAACTACCTCAAATTGTACGCATACCAAACAAAATATGAAATTAATGAAAAGTTTCGCATTACTACCGCATGCGCGTGGGTCGTTTCGAAAGTTAAGTGAAGCATTAAATTTCTCAGACCACAATTTTTACTGAAAAACTGAACACAACTCAACTGGAATCAACCTTATCAAATTAAACTGTGATGAGGCAAAGTAAAACTTCAAAACTTAAAACGCGCTTTTGGCAAGCAATTTTAATTTATGCGCCTAATTGACTCAAAGCGTATTTTCTTGTTGCTAAGCCAAAAATATTTTCCCGGCGCTTATTTGACAAAGTATTTCTGAATTCGTCATTATTATGCGCCGTAGTTGAACAAGTAGGCAAATTTTCTAGTTGTATATCACATCAAGTTGACAGGAAGCGGATGCCTGATGTGTGTGGCAGCAATATGACTGCTGCTGCTGCCATTTTGACTTTTGTGCTATAAATAATTTTGTTTTAAACAAAAAAAAAAAAAAAAAAAATCCTTTTTTCAATTATTCAAATTGCTTTGTTTATCAAATTAAATGAAAATTGTTGCTTGTTTAATTTTTTAATAAATATTTTTGCTTTCATTAAGAGATTACGTAATATTTAATTAGAGCCGCGCGATTTTGATGAACGCAGGAAAATTAAATAAAATCAGAGAAATCAATTTTTTTTTTTTTTGTTTATCTGATTTTTTACGCTGAACTTTTGAGGCAACTTAGTAAAATTTGTAAAAAGCCTACCTCAAAAATGTTTGGAGTATTCAACTAAGGATTTCAGAAAATTAGTCTAGTAATTTTCAGATCGATAACTCAAGAGCTGCATAATTCATAGAAGACGGTGTCTCCGATGTACCAAATAATAAAATTTCTAGATATAATGGGTAGGTTCAATGATCTAATACAGGAAGGTATTTTCAAAAATACTCATTCGATTTAAAAAAATTCTTTTAGTATTGAGTATTTTTATACTCGTTACACATAGTGTCGGAAGGTTTGTAACAGATTAATGGAGACGTCGTTGAAGACAAAAAAATATATATATTCTTGATTAGCTTGATGAGATGAGTCGATCAAGCCATGTCTGTCCGTCTGTATATTTCAACGCTATTTACTCGGAGACTACTGCAGATACTTAGCTGAAATATGAAACTTAGGCTTTTCTCGGCAACGACCAGGTTAAGTTTGAATATGAAAGTGCCACGCCCATTTTTAGGTATAGCCCCCATACAAAATGAGCGCAAATTTTAAATTTTTTATATGTATGAAAATTTTTATTATTTGAGCCGTTCAGTGCACACATCGATTAACTCCATAATACAAAAAGTTGAGAAAAACGATGATGTAATGTATATTGTTTTAAAATTCCTCTGATAATATGAATTCAAATAAATAATGTGGAATGCATACTTGCAGATATAGCTTTAATTTAACGGTTTATACAATTAATAAGAAAGAATAGCCAACAAACTGGTGGAGTTAATCGATTTGGCTACTGAAAAAAAGTAATAAAATTTAATTTAGTCATTACATTTTTAAGTTTTTTATTACAGAAAAAGTTAGTTATACATTTTATTACAACTTTTCCATAAAAATGAATGTTGGCAATTCGGTAATAATATAATTTTTGTAATTAATTCATAGCAGCTTTATGTTAGCGGGATTATTCTTTAAGATGAATCAACAATATTATAAACAATGTCTTCTTCATCAGTTGTATGAGAGGATTCATTTCAATTTGAATTTTAGCAGGTCCATCATGTCTCTCCATTTTTCCTTTGTCACAGTTCTACCTTTAGGGTATAATAAAGGCTGATCTATATTTTTCAAACTTTGCGGTCTACCCACTAAAGATTTTCTTATATTAATGGCTTGAAATTCTGTATTTGTTTTATAGTCACATTTGAATTGTACGAGATAAGGTTTAGACCTTTCTAACTTTATTCAGCGTATTTTAAACCAATTTACTGGAAGCCCTGTGACGGTTACTTTTCTGTTAATGATAGACTGTTCTAAAGTTTTGTTGACAAAAATCTTGGTGAGTCATTTAGATTAGATGAAATGGCGCTTTCTTTTTACATGTTTTGATGATATGGTTTCAATCATCTGGTGAAAAAATGTTTTGATTTTTTTCGCACATGACTCAATAATGGCAAAATCTGAGTTATTGGGCACATAGCTGTGTCCACTTACCAAAAAATTTTATGTCAATTAATTCAGCTTTGATTTCTGTGCTTTGAACAAGTTTCAATAAACTTAAGACGGTTTTATTATTTCTGTTTTGCCCGGTACACGAATCCGAACATGCTATTATTTTTTCAAAGTTTGCAGCGTAAGTCTTTATGTACTTTATTAGACAAAATGAAATTTCTTGAGACCCACGAGATCCTTCAGTTTCTGGCCAAACAAACATGTGGCTTATATTTTTATTGTATTCATGACATCCAAAATTATAAACATATAAATTTCGCTTATAATAAGCTACGGATGTGGTCAACTTGGGAAAGCCTAAAGCTTTTTCTAAGTCAAAAGAAAAAACGAACAATTTTTCCGATGTTGCCATTCGATCGACAGCCATTTGACTGCGAGCCCGTTCAGCCTCTTCTGAGTGTTCGATAGTGCCAGCGATACTGAAACGATTTACATTAGAATATGGAGTTAATCAATATGGCTTCTGAAAAAATTACTTATTATTCAGTTGCCAAAAAAATTCCCATTTAACGGTGCTAATCTTTATTATTCAGGAAATTTATTAAAAATATAAAAAGTTATAACTATTCCAAGGGCTTTGACACTTAAATTTAAGATTTTTCAAAAAGTGGAGTTAATCGATGTGTGCACTGAACGGCTCATTTATGTATATATTTACTCCAAATTGGGGGAAAAAATACTTCCAATGTCATCCAATGGCAAAACAAATGTGCCACGCCCAATTTTAAATATGTCCCCCATATAAACTTCGGTTCCACCGAAGTTAACGTTTTTCCTTTGTTTTTATACCTGTTACACATAGTTTATTTTTAAATTTATTTTTTTATACATTGTACCCAAAGGGTAAAAGGGTATATTAAGTTTGTGCGAATGTATGTAACAGACAGAAGGAGGCAAGATAGACCCTATAAAGTATATATATTCTTGATCAGCATTGGAAGGGGAGTCGAACTAGCTTTGTCTGTCTGTCCATCCGTCCGTCTGTTCGTCCGTCCGTCTGTCCGTCTGTCATGCTATCTGCCGTATGAAAACGATTATTTCGGTGACTATAAGAGGTAGAGCTTTCAAAATTGAAACTTAGACTCTCCTAGGTCGTCAAGTGTGCACTTACAAACGGTTTTTCTCTAGACCCATTTTAAGGGGTACCCCCATACAAATGTACTCCAAAATTATGGGTTTTTGCATAAAAACGTCATTGTTTTTTGTTCTAGGAAGTTCAAATTTAGTAAAATTATGTCTATGATAGTCCTAATAAAATATCCCAATATGGATAGGACCAACAAAATTTTAGGTATAGCCCCCATACAAATTTACCCCAAAATTTTTGGTTTTATATAAAAAACGTCATTGTTTTTTATTCTAGAAATAGACCAATATGGGTAAGCCCAACAAAATTTTAGGTATAACCCCATTCAAAGATAAACCCGATTTTTAAGTTTTTCTATGAAAATCCAATGCAATGAGGTATGGTAGTCAAATAGAACCTAACTTAAGGTACATATAGATTGGGTACAGGGTATCTTTCAGTCGAGCATACTCGACCTCAGCGTTCTTTCTTGTTTTTAATTTTAGCTGCTTGAAATTTTAGAGATTTTCATTACTTTTTCGAACGGGTATTATGATTTCGTCAGAAAGTTTGTAACGCACTAAAGAAGACATCGTAGACCATTTAAACTATACATATTCTTCATCTGCACGACGAGACGAGCCGATCCAGCCATGCCCGTATGTCTCTAGTTTCACGTTTCATTCGCTCAGTTTTAAAGATATTGACATGAAAATCGACATTTAAGTTTTTCTCAGTCCTACACAGTTAAAGTGTTTAAAACAAAACATTTTTAGGCGCAGCCACCATTCAAATTTTCGATTTTTATTTATTTTAAGCGACCCATAGCAATTGGAGTTCCTTTATACCTCTCTTGCCGACTTTTGGAATTTTTTAAAATATTATATTTGTTTTTTGTTAAATCTTATGCACACAAGTTTGATTGCCAACACCATTTAGTTTCACTAACTTTAAGCAGATATGTTAAGCTTACAACCATTAATCTGTTCCATATTTTCTTTAAATGTTACAACTTTTCTAGCCTTTTACATTTTGATGGAGGCATTTTTAAATGAACCGTTTTGATTGCGTACAGAATAAAAAAAGACATTTACTGCGCCGCTTGTTAAAAAGATATTCGAAATTGGGGAATACCCGACTATAAAAATATAAAATCAACCGATCGGCAGTCCGGTAAACAGATGTGACCGGTTGATAGAGGCCCGAATAATAGAGGTTCAACCGTCCGTCAAAATAATAATTCTTTTTTATTGAAAATGGTTTTTAAATTTATGGTAAATATTCCTTAAAAAAAATGATCCAAAAGGTTTTCGGGAAAAAATTTGCCTAAATATTTGAATTTGCATAAGTTATAAGAAAGTTTTTTGGAGTGCATAATCGCAGTATTTGAATTTATCATTGCCTTGCCTACTGTTACTCTTGAAAATATGTAAATCCGTTTATGGTTTGATGCTTTCATCTTTTGTTGGTACTTTGGTAAAAATTCATGAAACATTTTTTTTAGCTAAAATCGTGAATTACCGTCATCACCGATTTCAGTATCTTTTGCACGGTGCCCGGATAATGTTAGTTCGAATAAGATAAAGTCACAAGCCTAATCTATCTGTTTGCTACTGAATTTTTTGATCATTAATAAAAATCATTACACCCTGCAGGATGAATAGGTTTGGTATGAGAAGTCTCATTAGTAACTTAGCTTCTTGATGTACGCTCTTTTTATCTATCGCGAAATCAAAATCTCGTTCGATATAGAAGTACGATTTAAATTCTTCAATAAAAAAAAAAAAAAATATGTAAACTCTTGGACTGACAAAGTAAAAGAAACAATTTATTTCTTTCTTTAAAAGTCTACAACAGGATATTGTATGTGTGTACAAATGAGAAAATTGAAATCTTTATGTTCATGCATGCATAGTTGCCAAGTGTTGCTAACCACAGCGTGGAATAACAATTTATTTTTAATATGCAAAATAAATGCGCAAAGGAAATTCACGAACATATCAATGCCAACAGTTAAGACAGCCTAGCAGAAAAAAAAACAGAAGCGAGAGGATGATAAAAGCGGAAGAAGATAGTGCAATGCAACGGAAATGGCAGCCAACACAGCTTATACATGGCATATACAAAATGGCGTCGTCGACTTGCAGGCGCAATGAGACCGCAGACATTGCCGCCAGATACAACATACGCAACCATGGCCGCCATTTTAGTCGCTGATGCCGCCATTGCCAAAAGCTAACAGAATGCACCAAAATAGACACAGACAAAGTATTACAACGACATGTCTGCTAGCTGCAGATATTTGCATCTTGCTTCCTTTTTTTTTTTTTATTATTCTTTTTTTTTAATCGAACCTTTCCAGTAACTGAAGTGCTAATATTAAAAAACCGTGTATACAGCTTAACTTAACTTGAAACCACTTGAAAATCTCAAAAAAACGTAACCGAGACGAAATAAATGACAACAACAAAAAAAACAGCAACATTCGAAAAAGGATAAATAAATATCAACAATTGTCTGATGTGGATATGTCGTCGTCACCAAATCCGACGCCTGTGTCAACGTTGCCTAAAGTGTCAATAAACCCAAATCCTTAGCATACAACAAGAACAACGCAGCTGGAGATCAACAACGCCATCGCGTGTATTAAGCAAACACGAATGACAGCACACAAAAATACGCACGAATGGAATGGAATGAAACGGAAGTAAGTCTGCCATTTATTTTTCTTATATTTTTTTCTCATAACTTTTGCGCCTCAGATTCTTCTGTAGTAGAACTCGTTTAAATTTCATTTTGCGCTTTCATTTTTTTTATTTGAATTTTTATTTGTTACGATTTTTGTGTTTTTTTTTTGGTTTTGCTGAATGTTGCATGCAAATTAAAGTCATTCGACTATCTTTACACTACTTTCGCAGGCTGCATTATTTTTCTTATTTTCATTTTTTTTTATTTGCGATATGGGTGTATTGTTTTTCTTAGCATGACATTTGAATGAATCGAAGCATGCTGCGTAAATTTAGCTTTTTTGCGGTTGTGACATGCTTCAGACTCAGCGGTTGTCTCACTCTGAATAGTTCTGTGAGTTGTGCAGCTTAAATTCTACTTAAATGCAAATTAAATTTAGAAAATATTGCAATTTATTGTGAATAGCACGAGAGCTCTATTATTGTTGTATTTACATAAGTCGGAAGTTACCTTGGTTGTTGTTATGTGTCGTCATTTGAAGTTTGGTTGAAATTCCTGGAAAAATGGCCGAATTTTGGTTTTCTTTTAGAATTTATAAATAAATTCGTATGCGTTTGAAGTTCCAAGGTGCTTTCATGCAAAATAGTCTGGATATGATTTTATTTTTTTTTAATTTTTTTTAAATAAATCAAAAATAATCAAAAGTTGCAAGAGTCTTACGGGAATATTTTGATTTGTATCCTTAAAAAAAAAGCTAGAGAAAAACGGTTTGCAAGTGCACACTTGACGGCTTAACAGAGTCTAGTTTCAAATATAAAAGTTCTATCTTTTATAGTCTCCGACATATTCGTTTTCATATGCTAGACACGGACAGACGGATATAGCTAGTTCGACTCTCCTTCCAATGCTGATCAACTATATATATATATACATATCTATATATGTATATACATATGTATTAGAGCTACTTGAGCCGATGAGTCGAAAAACCGAACGCTTCGATTTAGTTCATATTTTTACTCGAATAAAAGATTTATCTCCAAATCGAGCATCCGTAGCTAGGACTGTGTGATTAATTTATTAATCAATGAACAATCGTTTATTTTGTAAAATCAACTGATCAATTAGTTCAAGAATCAATAATTGATTAATCACCTGATTATTTAATAAAATTATCAAGTAGTTGATAGAGGATAGAGCACAGAATCGGCATTGATTAGCAAGCTTTTTCCAGGAGAGAAGCAAAAAAAATATATCAAAATATATTTTTTGATAATCATGATTAATCAGCAACAATCGATTTATTTTTACTATCATCAGCAGTCGATTATTTCCAACAATCACACAGCCCTATCCGTAGCTTCGATTATCCGACCGAAGTTAACCGTTTCGTTCGATTATTCGATATTTCTGATATGACACGAGTTTTACTCGATTTTTTAAATCATTTTTTTTGAATATTTTAACTTAAGATGGGGAATGGGCTAGGTGTTTGATCGATTTCGTGTTTGAAAAATTTACGGTCAAGAAAAATAAAGTACGGTTCATGTTTTTTCTTTCGATTAATGTTTTAAGTGACATTATCTCGTCTAATTGGACAGCGCTCTTAATAACTAACATATCTATTATTTATAAAATAATACTTAGTCATAGAATACCTTTTACTCTATCGATGAAACCAGCGAGATTTGAACCTATAATTTCAAAATGATTGGCAAGGCATTAACATACTGAGCCAATGTCATGATTTCCGATAATTTTATAAAATGTCAATCAATCAATTATAAATAGACCAACTAAAAAACAAATGCATACCGATTTTAAATCGAACATTGGCTTTAATTTAAAAAAAAATCGATTTGTTGGTACTTGAACCCGACTACCCAGACATTAGACCAACATCTTCTTTATATTATCGAGTATCCGATCAACTTAATCAAGTATCAGGCAAATTTTGAGTTGAAGTTGATATACCCGAATCGACTCGTACCGAATTTAAACAAGTCGAGTCGAGTTGATCATTATCTTTAGACTTGAGGATCTCGAATCGTTTTTTTATACCCGTTACACATAGTGTAAACGGGTATATTCAGTTTGTCTAAAAGTTTGTAACGCATTTAAGGAGGCATCGGAGACCCCCATAAAGTATTTATATTCTTGATCAGCTCGATGAGACGAATCGATCTAGCCATGTCCGTCTGTCCATCTGTCCGTCTGTTTGTTGCTATGCGATTTATTCGGTGAAGATATAACGATATTCGGATGAAATTTTAAACTTAAGCTTTTCGTGGCAACGACTAGGTTAAGTTCGAAAATGAGAGTGCCACGCCTATTTTTAGGTATAGCCCCATACAAACTTATCGATTTTTTTGGATTTTTTGTTTAAAAATAGTAACTATATATGAATGTACTCGCTCCCTTACCCAATTGGGAGCGAGTACATTCATATACATTTCTTTTGTCATCCAGGGTCAAAACCAAGACGCCACGCCCATGTAACGGGTATTTCAGCTTCCACCGAAGTTAACGTTTTTCTTGTTTTTTATACCGGTTACACTAGTGTAAACAGGTATATTCAGTTTGTCGGAAAGTTTGTAACGCATTAAAGGAGGCATCGTAGACCATATAAAGCATATATATTCTTGATCACCTCGACGAGACAAATCGATTTAGCCATGTCCGTCTGTCTGTGTGTTGCTGCGCGATTTATTCGCTCAGTTTTAATCAATGTGCCACGCCCACTTTTAGGTATAGCTCCCATACAAAAGTACAACATTTTTTCAAGTTCTTATATGAAAAAAATGTATTTATAAAGCGAATGGCTTCAAATATGGTTAAAATGTTTCTTATACCATGCCAAATCTTCAGTTTAAAATTGGTCCAAATCGGACCGCGAATTCCTAAATTTTTAAGAATATATTTAATTTGTTTAGTATTTTGAAATAAAATTTAATACAAATGCTGCACACGAAGGGGTATCAACGTCAAATGATGTGTAACAGGTAT
The DNA here is from genome assembly GCA_018903435.1 of Leucophenga varia. NCBI lineage: Eukaryota > Metazoa > Arthropoda > Insecta > Diptera > Drosophilidae > Leucophenga > Leucophenga varia. The sequence goes on along the minus strand of JAEIFJ010000032.1, from coordinate 18,816 downwards.
AAACTTCGGTCCAACCGAAGTTAACTTTTTTTTCTTGTTTTTTTTTTTTTTTTTTGAGAGATTATATACATAAACGTAGCGCTATAGCCAAATGTTGTTCTTGGCAGCACGTAAGACTTTGCACCAGCAGTTGTAATGTTGTAATCTAGTGCTACAATATATCAGTTTGGGATACCGATCTTAGGGATCTGGTTCTCCCAACGCAGCGGCGGACGTTCTCTCTGCCGCGCCCCTTCGATTTGATTCACGTCTTGCTTATAAATTTTTCTTGCCGGACCCTCTGTATATATCCGACACAGGTGAGCAGCCCAGGACAGCCTTTTGGATTGGATGTTCCGGACTATGACGATGTCAGCATAAAGCTCTTATAGCTCATCGTTCGAGCGCATTCAGATGTCATCTTCCACTGTAACTGGACCAAAGATTCTCCGAAGTATCTTCCTCTTAAACACGCACAACGCAGACCTAACATATTCGATTCTGTCATGACCCATGCTTCTAAGCCATGCATCAGGACAGGCATTATCAGCGTCTTGTAGAGTTTAATTTTTGTTTCTCTGGTCAGAACTCATTTGCTTACTGAGACCAAAATAGCTAAGGTTCGCAAGAGTGCAAAATTCTTCGTTTAATTTTCTTACTGGGTTTGTTAACGGTGTTTACATCTGTGCTCTGCGGATGGCTACCAAGTTAATCGTCTTGCTCTCGTTCACCGTTAGTTCCATTGGACGGACTTTTTATACCCGCCACACATAGTGTGAAGGGTATATTCATTTTGTCTGAAAGTTTGTAACGCATTAAAGGAGACGTCGTAGACCCCATAAAGTATATATATTCTTGATCAGCTCGACGAGACGAATCGATCTAGCTATGTCCGTCTGTCCGTCTGTCCGTCTGTCTGTATATTTCTAGGCATCTTTTTTGTTGAAGATATAAAGATATTAAGCTGAAATTTGGAACTTAAGCTTTTCTCGGCAACGACTATTATGAGTTCGAGAATTAGAGTGCCACGCCCATTTTTAGGTATAGCCCCCATACAAACTTTCCGTTTTTTTTCCGATTTTTTGTATAAAAATTGTAATTACTTATGAATGTATTCGCTCCCAATTGTGTAAAAACATTTCTTATATCATCCAGTGCTAAAACCAAGATGCCACGCCCTTTTAGGCATAGCCCCCATATAAACTTTCCGTTTTTTCCGATTTTTTGTATGAAAATAGTTATTATTTATGCATATATTCACTCCAATTTGGCTAAAAACATTCTAATGTCATCCAATGTCAAATCAGATGTGCCACGCCCACTTTTTGGCATAGCCCCCATACAAAATTTCCGCCCATTTTCGAATTTTTGTATGAAAATGGTTATTATTTATTCATGAATTTTCTCCATATTGGATAAAAACTCTTCCAATATCATGGTGCCACGCCCATTTTTAGGTGTTTCTTCCATATAAACCTACCTCCCATTTCCAGATATTTTTGAGAAATATGTTGTTATACAGATCTGTATTTTTAGCTAAAAATTTGAAACCAATATTGGGTGTAAACTTGGGTGACCACTGATGATTACTCATAAACTCTTTTAAGATTTGTGTGGCGGGTATTTAAGCTTCGTTTCTACCGAAGTTAACGTTTTTTCTTGTTTTTTTTAAGAAAGTCACGATGACTGCACGATCTTTTTGCCGATTATGTCTACGTCGTCGGTATATGCGAGCAGCATAGTTCCTTTATAGGAAATAATACCCGTGGGCATTGTTTCAGTATGTATTCCATCAGAAAGTTGAAAAAGTCGCACGAAAATGCATCGCTCTGTCTGAAGCCTCTGTTGGTGTCAAAGGGGTCGGTGAGACTTTTACCCCTTTAGGTGTTTGACAGCGTCATCATACAGAGGTGGACTATTTTTGCATGGATAACAAGATTAGTTAGTGCTTTAAAAACTTTGATCTGATTGTTGTGTCAAAAGCGGCTTTGATTTTCTTTTGGTCTTCCAGGACATGGCGTAGTGTGAATAACGGCTGAATGGTCGACTTCTTTGGCCTGTAACCACACTGGTACTGTTCATTTGAACTTCCTTCGTACAGTTTCAGTCTATTACACAATATGTCAGATAGGGTTTTATAATATAAGCGATTGAAAGAAGCTATTTTGAGATTACTCGTTTGTTTATTTGAGTAAAAAATATGAGGTAATCGAAGTGCTCGGTTATTCAACTCATCGGCTTGAGTATATCTGTTTATCAAGTTAATCGATGCAGGGCTCTAGTGTCAATCGCCTATAGAATTTAATCTCAACACACATTCCATGTACAAATTAAACTCAGTAATTAATATTAGCATAAAATCCAAGATTTAGATCTTATTGCGTGTAAAATTATTATTATTATTGTAATTTATTTGACTAAAATACATTTCAGCACAAGTCACAATCAATAAACGGACGGACATAATGCAGAAAACCAAATTGATTTCGATTTGAACTAATCAAACTGAGTACAATCAATCGTTTGTCGACCCACAATTCAATATCAAACTGAAGGAATGCATTAAATTTAATACATTTCGTCTGCAATCATTAAACAAATACAAAAATGTTGGAAATAGGGCGAATTGATTTGCCATTCGGTTTTGAATGCGGTAGACAAGCATACCGGAAAGTTTGACAATGAAACAAAATGGCGTCAAAAGAAATTCAATCAAATCGCACGTGACATGATTATTTTATTTATAAAAAAAAAATTTTCAAATTAGACTAAAGGACTGAAACGAAAGGCAAACTGCAATGGCACAGAAAAAAAAAGAGAATAACCAGAGCAGATTTCATTTAAAAACTGTGAAGTGAAAGTGTGACAGCAGCTTGTTAGAGCCACTTAACGAGCCAAAAAGCGTATTTAAGCCAAATTGCGTGCAGTCAAAATCAACAAAAAAAAATAAAAAAGAGCCGAATCGGTCGAAAAAAAAAGTAAAAGTTTTCCTTTTATTTCATTATTTTGCTACGCAACAAAATAAATAAATACAATCACAATCAATTTGATTGTCCTTCGTCCCTTTTTCAATGACTATGCGCGATAATTTAATTCAATTGTTTGCGGCTGTCGTCATTAAAAACGTTAACCATTTGAATATTTATTTTGACAGTTTTTTTTTCTTTTCTTTTTTTTTTTTGTTTATGTGGATAGCAAAAATGTGCTATCAATTTGCGTTGTGGTTGAGTTCAGAAGAGGCAGACCACAAATCAAAATAATAAAAACAATTTTAAATTTAACGAATTTTAATTAATTAAACAGTTTGCAAATTTAAAATGCTACATTAAGAGCATTTTCAAACAACCGAGCTTATATTGTATGCTTGTAGATCGATTTAAACGAGAAAGGTCAACTAATGTAAAATCATTTACATGAGACTTTTAGCGTTGGCAAAAAAAACACTTTCGGTGATTTTTTCACAGTGATTTATCAATCGTAATGTCGCACTGCAATTGAAAATAGTTTTTTGCTAAGTTCAGTTATCGTCGATTTTGTGTATCGCTCTTCGCGAACAGTGAAACTGTTAATTTATCAGTGATATGTGCTTTTGTCACTCATCGCGAATCACTCATATTCGCTTGAACATCGAATTTGTACAAATTCGTTGGTACATTTGCTAGTCACTTGATTCGTTAAAACGTGCAATTCACTGAGAGCGCCATTGCAACAAAAATATGAATAGTAAACGAAGTAAATGTGATACTTTTTTTTTTTTTTAAACAGAAAAATATACCAACAGCAAAAGTTTTTTTTTATGCTATACAAACATATACGAGGTGTGTTCAAAAAGTATTGCATATTTTTTTGTTTTTTTTTTTTTTTTTTAAATTATTTATTTATTCATGAATATCGATTTTGTCCCCTTTAAAGTATTCCCCTCCCGATAAAATACACCTATGCCAACGTTTTTTCCAATCCTCGAAACATGCTAAATAGTCCCTTTCCGGTATAGCCATCAGCGCCTTCTTCGATTTAGCTTTTATCTCCTCAATCGACTCGAAACGCGTTCCCCAGAGTGGTCTCTTGAGTTTTGGGAATAGCCAGAAGTCACACGTTGCCAAATCAAGCGAATACGGTGGTTGCAGAACGATATTGGTTGGATTTTTGGCAAAAAAGTCACGAAAAATCAATACAGTTTTTAAAAAAAATCATCATTTTTGGTACCAACCGAGACTGGACACGTTTGAGGCCCAAAACATCCTTCAAAATTATATTAATTGATCCTTTCGATACGCCAATTTCAGCAGCAATGTCTCTCATAGTTAATCGACGGTGTGTAAGCACTAATTTTTTTGGATTTGAGCATCGTCCGTTGAGGTTGATGGTTGATCAGGGAGCTCTTCGATTCAACACGTTCGCAACCTTCTTTCAACAATTTATACCAATCAAATGTTGTTGATTTTGGTAGAGCTCGGTCCCCATATGCCTTCTTCAACATTTTTATTCCATTTATTCCATTCAAAAAAAAAAAAATTGATACAGGTTCTTTGATCCATTTTTTTGAATAGGTAAAAATCGAAGACGATCCAAAACACGTGCAAGCAAAGCAGCTGTCAACAATTAAGTGAACATTCAAAATGGCCGAGCTTGTCGGCATAAGTAAGAGACATGAGAAAAATCGAAATTCGAATATACGTAACCCGCGAAAATTCAAAATTCGCGATAATGTTTGAACACACCTCGTATATAGACACTCACTAAACAAATCTAAACATTTTTTTCTAGCTCCATTCAAAGTTGAACTTTCTTTACGAAATTAACACGTGGATACCAATTTCTAAATTTACAAATTATTGGTAATACACGCACAAAACAAGCAACATATTAGTAGCCACAAATAGTGCAAACCTGAATAATTAACATCCATTTCAAACTTTTATGTTGTTTTGTTCAAAATTAATAAATATTAAAATGCTCTGCAAAATTAAGCTTTAACAAGGAAGAACGTTAACTTCGGAAGGACCGAAGCTCAAATACCCGCCACACGAAACTTTATTCATTTTCTTGAAAAATTAAAAAAATAGAAGGTGAGTTTGTATAGGACTATATGTTATAGTGGCTCGATCCTTGTCATATCGCAAGCAAATTCATAGGATAACAGTAGAAGTGATTTAACACAAATTGGATTGAATATATCCATAAATAAGAACTATTTTCATACAATATCTGAAAAATGGGCGCTTGGTTTGTACCGGGGCCATATCAAAAAATGGGCGTGGCACCTTTCTTTTGAAATTGAATGTCATTAGAAGTTGTTTTACCCGTATTTGTAGTAAATACATTTACAAATAATAACAATTTTCAAAAAAAAATTGAAAAAAATGGTAAGTTTACATGGGGGCTATATCTAAAAGTGGGCGTTGCACCTTGGTTCTGCAATACAAACTGCCTAGGAACACAAAAGCTTAAGTTCAAAGTTTCAGATCAATATCTTCTAAACTTTCCGAGAAAAACGCATTGCAACAGACAGACAGACAGACGGACAGACAGACGGACGGACAGACAAACGGACAGACAGACGGACAGACGGACATGGCTAAATCGATTCGTCTCGTTGAGCTGATCAATAATATATGTACTTTATGGGGTCTCCGATGCCTCCTTTAATGCGTTACAAACTTTCCGACAAACTGAAAATACCCTTCACACTATGTGTTGCGGGTATAAAAATGCAGTGGCGCTTCGTGGTAACAGCTGACTTTAACAGCTGTTATTTAAAGAAAGGGCTGTTAAGCAAATAAAGGGTGGTTAAATTTCAAGGGCCGATGTTGAATGTGAACCACACCTAAACGTCAATTTTTTCCTGCATTTCTTTTAACATTTCTCAACTTCAGACTAACTCAATTTGAACCATGGAAAGATACACAATCGAGCAACACGTTAAAGTTATTCAGGCTTATTATGAAAATGGGCGTTCAAATCAAAATGCATATCGTGCACTTCGTGATTTTTTCGGTCAATTTAATCGTCCAAATGTGCGTACAATCGGAAAAATCGTGCAAAAATTTGAGCAAACCGGGTCTGTAGGAGATGTGAAAACACCAGTGCATGCTCATACAGCTCGTACTGCAGAAAATATTGCGAGCACCTCTCACGCTCGTCGTTGATGAATATTATGCATAAAGACTTGCATTTACACGTTTACAAGGTTCAATTGACTCAAGAACTAAAGCCTCTTGACCATTTCAAGCGTCGTCAATGGTCAGAATGGTGGCAAGAAATGGCAACAGTGGATGATCAATTTTCGAAGGAAATCATCTTCAGTGATGAGGCACATTTTCACCTCAGTGGATTCGTCAATAAGCAGAATTGCCGCATTTGGGCGAATGAGAATCCAAGAGTGATTGTCGAAAAACCAATGCATCCACAAAGAGTGACTGTTTGGTGCGATTTATGGGCTGGCGGCATCATAGGGCCGTACTTCTTCGAAAATGAGGCTGGCCAGGCAATTACTGTGGATGGTGTTCGCTATCGTGAGATGATTACAAACTTTTTGTGGCCTGAATTTGAAGAAATGGATGTGGACGATATGTGGTTTCAACAGGAAGGGTGCCCCAAGCCCCACAGCTAACGAAACATTGGCTCTTTTGCGCGAAAAATTTGATGGCCGAATGATCTCACGTCGCGGCGATGTCAACTGGCCGAAATGTCAATAATTTCCTAAATAATTCGTGTTTTATTCAAAATCAACATCGGCCCTTGAAATTTAACCACCCTCTATATGTGGTATGTAATATAACAGTTTAGTCTTTTTATAACACATTTGCATTATAATATCGTTAATTTGCATACTTGTCAAAAACACATTAATGCCACCTAAACCAATCAAATTCCCCATAGTGCAAAGGAACTCTAAATTTAGTAGGGAATATGATTTTGATAGTTTCAATAAAATATTTTAATTTGAGAAAGACTAAACCAATTTTAAGCCTGGTATACTTATTATCGTGCTGAACGCAACGAAACATCATGAAGCCACTATAACACATATCCCAATGCAAAGTTCTTTGGATGAATTAACAATTTCATTCATAAAGAATGGCACCAAGTTAAAACATTACTTATGGTTCTTAAATATTAGATAGAGGGTATCGCATAGCTGAGCATACTCGACAGTATCTTTTATTTTGTTTTCTTCTTATTTCAGCGAAGCATGAATGTTAAGTAGCAAAAGAACAAATATGTTTTGATTTTCGCTTTTATTTTCTTAATTTGGCACGTGCTGCGTTCAAAGTCTTATTGATTGGACAAAACAAAACAAAAAGTACATAATTGTTAAGTTTCGAAATAACAAAGTGAATATACACTTCAGTGGCATAGAGTAGGCACACGCTGCCGCTGAAGCGTAGGCTTTGTTATTACTTAACTTTCTTCATGTAGTGTATTTAAATAAAATAAAAACAATCGAGTCTAGCTCTAAACACAGCTGCGATTTTCAGACGGCACAATTTTAATAAATTTTCATATTTCGATTTTAACAGATTTTACCAGTTTTCGCTGATTCAATTGACTTCTGAGTAGGCAATTTATATGGGTATGCTAAGGTAAATGAAATATAAACACTCTGCGAATAAAAGCCATTTTCAGTGGCATGCTTGTTAGGTGATTGGCTATAAGCTGCAACAGTTTTCATTTTGAGTTTTCACATCAAAAATTGTTTTCATTTTTTTTCAACCCAAAACCATTTGAATCGCCTTCATAATTGCAGCCAAAACAAAAAAAAACAACACGCACTGAAATAGATTTACACGAACTCTTGCGTGATTTTTGTGCTTGGTTTTTTTATTTTTTTTTTGTTTGTAGAACCTTGCAGACGCGCATCCTTTTCCACTTTCGTATGCTGCATACAAAAAGAGAGAAAGAAAAAAACATTGAAGAAAATTACGACTTGCACTCAGCGAAGTTGTGCGTTCATTTTTCTTTTATTTCTTATTCAAAGTTATTGTGCTGTCAGAATGTTTTTTGAGATACAAACGAAAGGATCGCATCGCAGACAAATTCACAGCAAGAAAAAACTTTCACACACACACATACACACACACACACACACATGTATATAAATCTAATAATAGCGTTGCACACTTCTGTGGCAGATTTACGCACGCAAACAGCTTTCGTACTCCTACATACCCGCTACTTTTTAGACAGTTGGACAGATGGACAAGTTGCAATCTCACAGGCATTGCAAAAACTCTCGAAATACTAATCTATGCGCCATAATTGAAAAACTAACAGTTTTTGTAACGAGTTTTTCGTACAGCAGCGTCTGAATGCAGGCAATAAACTGTAACAAGCCGCTATCTCGCTCTTGACGCGAGGGTTATGATAAAAGTTTATTCAAACTTATATAAAATGTCGTAATTGGCCAAAATATTTGACATCTGCACAAATGAGTGTGAGTTTTTAAAAAACTACATCAGCGCAACTTGTTTGGGACTGTTCGATAGTCACGTCTATAAATCTATCTATATATAAAAGTTGAAAAAGAGTTTCTATGTCCGATATGGACATTGAAACTATTCAATATATGACTCCCAAACCGGGTTTATTTGATAGGCAACAATGCAAGTAAAATAAAATTCCACTAAAATTATTCATAAGGCACATTCGATTCATTCAATAAGTTGATTTCTTAATTTTCACATAAAGAAGAGCAAAACTTTAAGTGCACACGCCAGGTATCCGCTAGTAATAAAGGGTGACTTTTGAAGCGTAGTTTTTCAAATAAAATCGAATAAGACACTGAAATTTGCATCATATTGAATATTGGAATCGATAAATTAGCCTTTGCCATTTACCTCGATTCAAATGGTTCATTCGAAAGGTCCAATTTTTCGAGCATTTCGGCCTGTATTCCACGCGTGTTGTGCTTTCCTGTAATGCTTCAATCGTGTTCGGCTTGTCCACAAAGACTAACGACTTCACATAACCCCAAAAGAAATAATCAAGAGGCGTTAAATCACATGATCTTGGCGGCTAATACACTGGGCCATTTTGAAAGATAAGCTGCTCACCATACTCATCCTTCAACATGTCGATTGTTTTACGAGCTGTTTGACATGTTGTGCCGTCTTGATAATACCACATTTCAACCTAGTTAAGCTCAGTCAACTGGGGCAAACAAAGTCGCGTATCATGCCACGACATAACGGTTATGTTTCTTCCACGTTCGTCTTTGAAGTAAAATGAACCGATGATGCCACCATCCTATAAACCACACCAAACTTTCGTTTTTTCGGGATACATTGGTAATTCCTGTATGGCATGTGACTGTTCATCGCCCAATCCGTTGAACCAGAAATGAGCTTGAAGACAATGTTTTGATAAAAAAGCGGATTTTCACCAAAAATTAGACGTTGTGGTAGCGTCATTCGGCTTCAATTCTTGCTGAAGTTTAATTTTATAGGCTTTTAAATACATATCGACATGTAAATAAAAAATATTAATATGTACAAACTTTTCATTTAGAAAACTCATCGCATATATATTCTTTATCATCTCTCAATGAGTGGTCCATCTGTATCTGTCTGTTTCTTTCGTTCATTCAGTCTGTTTTGAAGATATTGACCTGACAATTTTTTAGTTTGTGTATAAAAAAGTTTCTATTTATTATTGTATTCACTTCAGCAATGTAAACGTTTTTTCTTATGTATGATTGAAAGTTATTTTTTACTCGAAATAAACTCCATTTAACTCAATACAACGTTTAGAACGATTAACCAATTTATGCATAGGCTTTTTTATGTCGTCTAAGGATGGTGCATTATCTTGAAATAAAAACAGCTGTTTCCTCTCTGGATTTTCAGGTCTAACAAGAATAATTCTTGATTACAAACGATGTAAAACTTGTAAATAGTATTCTCCATTAAAAGTTTTTTTTTAACAACATTCCTTGTGTACAAAACCCTTGGCATCGTAGAACGTATCAACATTGACTTCGAAAATAAATTTTGGTTTGGCTCGCATTTCGACTTCCATTCTGCAGATTGACGCTTAGTTTCAGGGTCATATTTAAAGCACCATGTTTCATCACCAGTTATGATCGAATCAAGAAAATCTGGATCGTTTTCAGCTGTTGAAATGATGTCTTTGCAATGCTCTATACGAGCGATTTTTTGTCTTCATTTAATTGATGTGAAACAAAGCGTGCACAGACCTTTCTTTTACCCAAATCGTCAGTTAAAATAGTGCTCCATGATTTAAAAAAAGTCCCCTTATTTATTGACTGGACTTGTCCCATGTTTTCCATACTAAGTACCCAGAGGATCTGAAAAATCGTAAGTTAAACGATTACACTTATTTAGAAGGAAGCTTTATACAAATCAAATCAATATTTTAACGATTTTGTGAATTTATATTTTTAATCCAACTAATTATTTTTAATTTTGTGTGATGATCTTTCCAAATGATAATTCAGATGTTAAAACTATTAAAACTTACCTTGTATTATCAAAAGAAACGAAAATTTCGTACGTCACTATTGAATCGCTTATTTTTTGGGCTTTACAGCAGCGTTTCCCGTGCATTCGTTCTTTTTTTGAATAGTTTTGTACCCTTCATAAATATTTTCTTTATAAAAATTTGTACATACACATAAAAGTATGCAACGCTTAAAAAGAAATGTCTATCCTTTCTGCTGTACCTATCTCAAAGACCATAAGATAAAAATTCACCCAATTTTGTAATTAGATTTTTTTTTTTTTTTTTGGGAAAAACAGTTTGAGTTACTTTTTCTTAAAATCAGTGCTTTAAAAATAAAATGGTTTTTTCACTAAATACAGAGTAGCCAAAAATCGAGGTTGCTTTGCTGCCACATTTGTTTTTGTACATTTTTCTTTTTTTTAAGAATTTTTTTTTCCCCCTGTCAATAGCTGCTATTTTCGCTTGTTAGTCCTTTGCAGCATCGCGAGACCTAGGGTAAAAAAAAGAATACACAGGAAAAGCGTTGGAAAACGGAAGTAAATCTGCACTATATTGGAAAAATATGATGACACCTTCATTGCATCTAAAACAATAACAATGCCTCGTCAAATGCTTGTGCCCTCCCCAAAATTCGTTTGAACAATTGCATTGCATACTTTTTGGCGCTCCTTATTTTATTTGTTTTTATTTGACTTTTATTTTTTCCCATTTTTTAAAGACATCAAATGGCTTCTTTGTTCATGTGGCTGACTATTCTAACTGGCAGAATGGAACAACAAAAAAAATAACGAAAATTCAGAAACTCGTTTTAGTTTCAAATCTTTTTTTTTTTTTTTTTTTTGAATGTGACTCGTAGCATTGTTAACTTTTGACCCTAAGTGGCTTAATACGCGAGTCATTATTTGCTTCAATTTTTTATACATTGTAATTTAGGGTTAAAGTGTATATTAACGTAATCAAACGTTTGTAACAAGTACAATAATCCATGGCAGACCGCATAATGTATATACTCGTACATGTATAGTATGTCTCATCGATTGAAATTAAATCTCAAAGATAGTTACGCAATTTGAAATCGAATTTGAAACGATAAACTAATTCCAGAAAATCGTCTTAAATATTTATAAACGTTTTATTCATTCTATGCTCTCATTGGCTGCACGAATTTTGTGCATGCAACTGATCAATTGGTTTTTCATGGAAAATAAAGATTTAAAATTAAACAAATTTGGAAAAAGTTAAGTTGAAAACTTGAGGCATTTTAATTAGTTTCGATAAAAGTAACCGAAGTTTAAAACATTTTATATTGTACACTATTTCAAAATTTTAATTTAATTAAACAAAGAGCAATCTTGTTAATGCAATTCGTTTCATCGAACTATTTCGCTGTGTCTCTCTGAATCAATACATGCTATTAGGAAGCCACCCCAATGCATTTCCTGGCATTTGCAGTGTCAATATAAAAATTACTATTTATTTCTTGAGCATTCCAATAATATTAAGTAAAGGGTTACATTTTTTGGCTCTCCCTATCTAATTTTACATTTAAATTAATAATAGTTTAAATTTTATACCAGTTATATGAAAATAATTGGTGGGGTGCCTTCTACTTTTTTTTTTTTTTTGAAAAATAAACTGTGGCTTACGTGGCGCATTCTCAAAATTTCAATGGGGAGGCATTGAATCCTGATAAGCTTGAACAGTAACCAACAACAACGATGAAGCCAAATATCGCTTATCCAGAGTCATGGTCAGAATATTAAAAAAACGTTTTTTCTACTATTAGGCTAAGAAGCATTTTGGCGAATACCGTGGTCAATATCGGTTTCAACAAACTAATTAAAATTGCATGAAAATCTTGTGTCATCGAGTGTCTTACCTTAAGAAACTTCTCGCCAAAAAGTATGCTTCATTAGATTTTAAAACTTATTGTTAAAAAAATCTATTTTTATTTTTGCCACCAAAATACCAGTGTGCGTTTTACGGGCGTTTCCGGCTCTTTTCCTTTTCGCATCTTCTGCTTTTAGGTGGCATTTCTGCAACTTTTTCTGTTTGGTTTTTATTGCAGCCAAAATATTCCAGTGCATATTTCGTAAGTTTAATAAAGAAAGATCGTATTTCGCATATTTGTAAAAAAACTTTTAAAATTTTGATCGCAATTAATTTAGAAACTTTTTATTTTAATTGTAAAAAAATTAATTTTAAAATAAAAAATTAATTATTAATTATTGAATTATTAATTATTAAAGGCTGAAAAAGAGGGAAAGCTGAAAAAAGGGGAAAAAAAAAAAAAAAAAGAAAAAAAAAAAAAAATGTACGAACGGAAAAGCCAACGAGCTGTGAGAGCAGGCGAGGGTGACAGCCATAAAGAGGGCTTAATCTTGTTATTGGAAACCAAGGTACCCGAGTTAACCAAGGTACCGAGTTGAGAAATATCTCTTTGTTGGTATGGAACACGTGAGCGTTTGACACAATCCTCAGCGCCTTGTTTTGAAATATTTGAATAATAGAACAGTTACTCCTGCTGGCAGTACCCCAAATTGGGATACCGTAGGTCCATACCGGCTTTATAATTGCTTTATAGACTAAAAGTTTGCTCCTCAGCTTGAGAGGTGACCTTCGTCCGATAAGCCATAAATGTTTTTTTTAACCTTTCATTGAGCTGTGCCTTTTGGTGAGAAGGTGAGGACGCCAGGTTAACCTTCTGTCAAGACCCAAGCCCAGATACTTGGCTGAAGCGCTGCATGGGATGGTGGCTCCGTCAAGATGAACTTGGGGACAGTCATCCCTTCTTAGAGAAAAAGTCATTTAAGTGGACTTCTCAGGGTTCACTACAATGTTCCACCTCTTGAGCCAAGTAGAGAAGATGTCGAGTTGCCTTTGAAGGATTCCAGAAGCAACCTGTGGGGAAACGTCGGATGCCAAAAAAAACCGTGTCGACTGCATACGTAGCGACCAGCAATTTGTCTTCCTCTATAATCGGCAAGTCGGCTGTATAGAGTTTGTAAAGGACTGGTCCTAGAACACTTCCCTGAGGAACTCCGGCTCGAATATATTTTATTTGGGAATTTTCTTCCCGACAACTAACGAAGAAACTCCTGCGCTCAAGGTAGGACCTAATAAAGGTATAGTATGGAGCTAGTAGGATCGTCTTAAGTTTGTGAAGCAGACCAGCATGCAACATCCTGTCGAAGGCTTGCTTTACATTCAGAAAAACAGCCGATTAGATTTGAATTCTTTTTTAAATTGGTTTTTAAATACATAAGGCCTTAATAGTCATCTACCAAGGCCCGCAGCATATTGACAGTATTACCGCCAATGTTTCTCCCTGAAATTAATGTTGTTTAGAATCTGTATAAAAAAAAAAAAAATATAAGTTTTTTTTTTAGGCGTGGTATATATTTGTTGTATAGGGATGTTTTATATTTAAAAAAATATATTTTATTTAGGGGAATAATATTATTAAAAAATTCTTCTCGCATACTTTTTTTTTTTTTCTCTTTTTTGTTGTTCAGCTACAATAGAATAAAAGGGGGGATATTTAAAAAAAACAATTAAAAAAAAAAAAATATTTTTAGGGGTAAAAGAGGGGTGTAGCGTAGAGGATTTTTAAAATATAAAAAAAATATATAATTTAGGGATAATATATTTAAAAAAATTTTTCCATATTTTTTATTTTTTTTTATTTTTTTTTATATGTAAGAGAAAAGGGGGGATTTTTAAAAAAAAAATTTTTTTTGTGTTAAGCTTTTGAGTTACTTTTTTAATTGGTTATAGCTTACTTATTTATTATATCACAAAAAGGGGGGTTGTTTTTAATTCCGGCCTTTTCAAAAATACGAAATAAGCGATTTCGAAATAAAGTGACATACGCCCTTTCTATATTAAGCTAACGATTTGCTAGCAATGCAACATTTTTCTAAAAGCCGAAAACCAACTATATGAATGAACCGAATGAACCTCCTTGCATTATTTGCCTTTTAACTTTCACAACGGTTGGATGGTTTTGAAGGACATAGCGGACCTAGAATGTTTCTTTACTATTTAATGTATATAGATGTAAATAACTTAACTACACATATTATTAGAGTTAAGAGTGCAGAAGCAAGTACAAAAAAAAAATAATAGAAATAACTTATATTTTTTATTTTCAGACAATAACATTTTTCGAATTTGGATATAATTGAGATTTTTTTTTACATTTATCTAACTTAAAAATAAAATTTGCTAAAACCTTAAATAAATTAAGACATTGGACTATTTAATCGCGACTTAATGCCAGTTGAATTAGCGGTAAGACTTTTAACCGATGATAGATCAGCGAGTATGGCTTCAATATTATCCAAGGATGAAACTTGCATAATGCTGTCTTTACGAAAACTTAGAATAATTATAGCAAATAGAGAAAGTATTTCCAAACTATCATAGCCGAGAATCTGCAAGTTTTAATAAACAGCATGAATATTTCAATATTTAAAGTTAATAGTAAAGAATTTATTACCAAATCCCAAAGTATTAGTAACTGATCTGGCGGTAAGTGACCCGAGAAGGCGCGCATTAACCATTTGAATACGACTCGAAGACTGCATAAACAATTTTAATAATTATTCGATTTGACAATTTAAAAAAAATCTCGCATATATTGAACACTCACGGTTGTATTTGTAGCTCTCGAAAATGTGACCATAATTGTGGTTCATGTGTCTGCAAAAGTTTCTCAAAGAGCAGACACAAACTAACAATACCCTAAAAAAAAAAAAAAAACATAGAAAACCAGTGAATCAAGGTTTTATTTTAATAAATTGGGAAGAGGCTTGCAGGTTGCCACTGGCGTAGACTTAAAAATGTAGAAAAAATTATATTTTATGAATTTTTATTGAACTGTAACTGTATTTCATGTTTGGGGTGGCAACCTGAAAACCTATCTCCCACAACAGATTATATCCGGGGGCGCGTATTAATTGTGGTTAAACGATGACAATAGCGTATATAGAAAGAGCGGAAGGCATAGTACAAGCTTATAGGTGAATCGTAAAGATAGCAGAAAGGCGCGGCTATATTAGAAAATATTGGGTTAGTTCGATGATTTTTATTTCTTTTTTGCATCTTACCAAACATGCAAATGCCATGAAAGTAGGCGGTCCATCATTATTGTTTACCCTTGACCGGGTAATTATCAATACTCAATACAGCTACAACTTAATTTCTGTTGTCACGAAAAACAGAGCAGAACCTGATATAGGAACGTCAAAGACAAAGTACTGATCATCATTCGATGCAGTCAGTTGTATGTCCTTAAAAACGAGCCTATCCACAATATGATCTGTGGTTAGCACTATGTTACGCAATTGTTGCCAGTATTCGATATCCTGTAATAGGAATATATATACTCATTAGATTCCATATAAAAAGGGGAACAAACCTAGGTAATCCTTGCAAACGACTATCGAGCACAATACACGACCACAATGCGCCTCTGAATGGTGCCGGTGTATCAACCCTTTTTCAAAATTTGCTGACAAAGCGGCGCATGCTAACTTCTAAAATGCGATGGCATTGCATGGAGATGTCGTGTGCAACGCCATTGGCCAGCTCACAGCGTAGCACCTCGGCATAGTGTTGCCGCAACTCGAATAAATTCTTCACTGGCAACTCAATATGCGAGAACTCCCAAGTCGGAATTACTCTGTGAAAAATACAAAAATCAGAAAACAGATTCAATTCAATTTTGTTTAAGAAACAAACTCTGTATTTTCCATAGTCTTTGAGGGACCCTTTAGAGAGAGCAGCACTTCCAATAGATCCTTTGGCGCATAAACCGGTCGATAATTCGAAAGATCTGCAAGAAATTATTTTCAAACAAAAATTATACAAGGTTAGGTTAGGTTAGAATGGCCGACGCGAATTCTCACGACGCCACCTAGGCCAGATAGGCCCACTGTGATACCATATGATCACTCTTTTATATCCTCTAGATGATGCAATCTCCGCCAGACTATCGAGAAACGGCCTACCAAGTACGGTAAACATTATTCTTCCAAGGGCTGGGCAGTGGCAGAGAAAAATGCTCTACTGTCTCCTCATCTTCCTTGTTTCTACAGCTCCTATAGAAGTCATTTGATGCTACCCCTAGTCGGACAGCATGTCTTTCCACTAGGCAGTGTCCGGTGAGATCTCCAACCATGGATAGAGTCTGTCTATTATGGCGCATGACTTGGGCTGTTCGTTTAGTGCTATACTCTGGCCATGTAAGTTTCAAGATATTAAATTTGGGATTTGTGGTCCACCTAGTCACTGCCAGTCTGATTATTTATTCTTTCACTCGCAGCTTCAGAGAGGCCATGGGAATTCCACGCGAACTCCTCCCAGGAGGAATAAGGGAGTTTGTACCTTCTTTTGGTCAATATATCTGCTTCGCAATTACCAAATATATAATATCTTTGTGACCCGGAACCAATGTGAGGCAAATATCCCATTGCACAGCCATCTCGTTGAGAGATGTGCGGCACTGGGAGACAGTTTTGGATGTGTTATTGAAAGAGTCAAGTGCTTTTAGGGCAGCCTGACGCATACCTATACAGAAGTGTTGGTCGTACCACTGCCGTATACAGCCAGTGTACAATGCAAGATGAACCCCTACCTTCTGCTAATGACGTGAATAGCGCCACATTGGCTTTCTTGATACGTTCTTATATTATACAACTATGTACATAAAAATTATTTTTACCTATTGTATAATTGCTTAAATCGTTCCACCTATTTACAAACTCTTCACGATCTGTGCCCATTCTGGGTTGTCCTTGTAGCGGCATTTTAAGCTCGGCACACATAGCATTGAGACTCTTACGCACACGCCGATCCCAGAGTACACCAGCACGTCGCAAATATGCCAGTGGTTCATTTTGCTGTGGATCAACTTTGATTTAATCAAAAAATAACGACGCGTAGCTTTCGATTAATCGATTTTATTGAAACACTTACATTGTTTTGCGTTTGCATTAGTTGCGCTGGCGTTGGCTTCTCCTCACAAATGATGCGACTTCGTACCAAACTATAAACGATATTACGTATCTCAGTCTCAAGGCCAGCTGCTCTGATTGCATCTTCGAGTGTGTTTCGCATATCATTTGTATCAACGTTTGGACTGCAGACGAGTCTTTGTAAATCGCGAAATATTGGCTCGTAGCATTTAATCGATTTGATTGCTGCGATTAATTTCGCCGCCGTATGATGTATGCTCGCGTCCTGTAGCTCTTCCATAACATTAACTTTCAGCCTATACCGTGTCTGATATTTGTATAAATAAATAAATAAGTAAAAAGTTGATTTATGAAAAATAAATGTAAAAAAAAAGTTAATTTATTCTTGACTCAATGAATTATTTTTTACTTTTAAACGTCACATTTGCTTTTCAATTCGTAGCGGGTTTCGATTGAAATATTCTCTGATTTGATTTGTTTTTTTTTTTATTCCGCTTAAGTGTTTAGGCGGTTGCTTAGCTTTTATTGATCAAACTTTCTTCATTAACGTGCTGTGGTTGTGATTTCGTTCCGGTCGGCATGGACGTCTTAGTTACGGAATTCCTAACAACTTTTCTTTGCTTTAGTTCGGCATTTCAAATTCCTTTGGTTGCTATTGACTTAACTGGGCGCTAAGCTAACTAAAAAGAAATGCGAATTGATTACTGTTATGAATTTAATACCCTTCAGCAACCTCTCTTAAGTCAGAATAAATAAAATTATATGGAAACCAAATTCGAATTCATCGACCATAAAGTCAGAAGATGAACAGAAAGAGACTTTTAGGTCTGTCTAAAGAAAATAGAATATTTTAACCGACATTCGACCATTTTTTTCAAAACATTCAGCCGTTATACAACAAAGTTTTCTGTGCAGATCTAAATAGCAGGCAGCGTTAAATAAATAAACAATGTTCCCAACAGTGTCTTATAGGTATACAGTAAATGCTCCCGTAATCGCAATCCCAAAAAATTTTACGATTTGAAATTGGCAAAGTTAGAGTCTGCTGAAAAGAAAAGTAAAAAAGCATAACAGCATTAGGTAAAAAATGTCATTTAATTTCATTGAATCAGAATTCTAATTTTAATAATAGATTTTTATATAATAGATTTTTCATCACGTCGCGATTAAAAAAAAAAAGAAAAAGGAAAAATGTTTACTTCGGCGAGAACCGCAGCTCATATACCCGCCACATCTTGATTTAGTTTATTAATGATCATCAGTGGCACACAGGTCAAATTTGGAGAAGGAATGGCTTGGAGTCAATAGTCCGACAACCAACAGCAACACAATAATGAGGGAAAAATTTAACCTAAGGACAGAATAATAAATATTTTCTTGAAAACAAAAAAAA